>JASCZW010003921.1:0-39328 GCA_034211315.2 Aedes japonicus
TTCGAAGCAATTTAGTCATTACTTTTTAAGTTACTGCTGTTCACTGTCGTCTAATTTTCGGTGTTCCTAACTTTTTGAGACAACATGATTTCACTGGTTAAACTCGATCGCAGCAAGGCGTGCTTTAGAAATTGACGTGTTTGTTTTGCTGCGTCTTTTTCGCGATAAAAAAATAGTTCTTAATGTAACCTAAACTAACAGTGAAATCATAAAATCTCCACGTGCTTTGTGTCAAGACGAAGTAAATACAATCGATTCCCTTCCGAAATGTGTGAGTGCCTGTAGTATTTCCTCGCTTTTTCACTTTTTCGTGCTTCGCACTCGCTACAGGAAGAAGGTTACATCAACAGTTTTGTTTAGTAGTTGTAGAGACACCCGGACATGAATGATTAAGCTAAAGTGTTTTTTCCGGTTTGTTCCGAGTGAATTGATGATTATTGGTAGTTTACAGTCGCCTCTTAGTGGAGGTAGGTATGTAGCGAATAATAATTAAATCTCAGAATGTGGAGTGAAGAAAAGAAGACCAGTTCAATGTTAAAAGGCGGCCATTTGCAGGCCAGAAGCAACAAACGAAGAAAATGCGCGTGTGTGCGTGAAAGGCAGGCACATAATTTCCGATGCATTCACCACGTGGTTTACAGAGTTTTGTTATGCAGGTTTCATATCTAACGAGTGGCTTAGCAACGTTAATGTTTGCGCATATTTTTTTCGCGAGTGGCATGAAAGTAATTACAAATCATTGTCGAAAATTTTTATATTTACGAATGGTGTCATTAAAGAAGCGTCCATGGGTGAGATCTATCTGATTGTAACTGCATTAGAATACTCTTATTTTCAAATAATATGAAAAACGTGCCTGGTTTGAAAATTTTACTTTTCCAAACCTGAAAGTGTGTTGCATTGGCCAAACGATATTGGTAATGTTTACATGCGGGACTAATTGTATGTGAAAATAATCTCGGAATGGGCGTGCTCTCCAGACGTTCTGAAACGGGTTGCCGGATCTGTAGTAGAGTTATCACTTTCTAGCTCACGAATTCTAAGCAGCTTCAAATGGTCACTTGAAGGACCGTTGTAAAGAGGTCATAATATCGTTGCCGACGCATGGGACACACAATTAAAATGTATCTTCATTTCGTTTGCTTTTCTTTACATTTTCTTTTAACATTTTAAGTTATTAGTCCGAAGGGCTCTACATTCGAAATAATTGTCATTTAGTTTTGATTGAGTGGTGTTGTTTTTTTGGCATGTGATATGATTTTCCCTTCAATAACTGAAGCCTTGTTTATAAGCTGTCTGATAATCGGATGGGGTGACCTCGGACAAGATTCTCTGAACCTTTCAGGATTATACCTCTGGAGACCAGGCAATGGATCTCCGAATTCTAGTTGTTGGAAGACACTTCAGAATCATCCGAAGAACATTGTTCTGAACTACCTGGAGTAATCGAAGTGAAGAATGATTTGCTTATAAACAGCAAACTTGTTCGCCAGGTCTACAGAGGGAATTTTGTCGATCAGCGGATAAAGAGATCCTAACAGAATATTACATTTAGTAATGGTTTTGTGAACATGTGGTTGGAACAACAACTTGCTATCTAGGATAAAACCAAGATAAACTTTCCCGGATCAGTTGATTGGTGTGTTATAGAGGTGGGCTTTGATATCTCCTGGCGGAATGAGTCGCTTTTGAGTGTGGAAACAGAATCGTTTTTGTTTTACTACATTTATACAGATGCATCAAACTAACAGTTATTGAAATATTCGGACAGAATATTGAAACTCTCCTAAAGTTTTCGATCTTTGATGGAAGTGTCGTCCGCCAACATCGACAAAATACCAACCCACGGCAGAGAAGGAACATCTGACGTGAAGAGGCTGCAGAATTACGCTAAAATGAGCATGAATCTGTTTCTTTCTCGTCATTTTGGAAACTTAGGCCTAAACAATGTGTTTATACTATTGATTCATCAGCAATTAATGTTTGTGTTTGCATGATACACGGTTATATGAAATTCTTGTTTGATGCTTTGAACAAAACTAATTGCTTTCTATATGTATATACGGGTACAAGTCTCAACACTTTGTTGTTAAATTAAGTTTATGCAGTATGGCACTTTTTTCCAACGTCTCATGGGAAAGATCCATGTTATGCTAAAACGAATGACTAAGGACGCATGTCTTAGAAAGACTGCATAAATAAATACTTCTAAACAATTTTATTACTGGGTGACATCAGAAGAAGTAAAACAACAGTTTTAAAAGACCACGCCAAATCAGTAAATGACAAAACTTTAGTAATTTAGATTTGGCCGAAACTTTGCAAACGTGTTAGGAAAAACAGTATAAGTTTTTCGGCATGAGGAACAGTCGTTTTGATACGTGAGTAACTTTTGAGAAGGGCTAGTGCGTTTTTGAAACAACAGGGAAAACAGAAACTCCGAAATCGTTCGTTTAAGAGAATAAGTGTATTAGAAGAAATGGTAGGGAATCAAAATGTCCATGAAAACAAATTACTCTGAAAAAAATTGTTTCACATGAAAAAAACATAATTAAAACTTTAAATTTAAATTCCTAATATATGCTATTTTAATTGCTTATTGAAATTTCGATGGTGAAACTTGAATCAATTATAATGAAGTAATCTCCTACAACTTTCAAATTTTTAGTCCAATCGTGTGAAAGCCAAAGAAAAAGTTGTTGGATTATCCATGTTTGTTGAAACAAACAAAGTTTTGGTGATGAACCGTCTCCAATAACTTATGAAAATGGAGTGTTCAAAATATCTTAATAACGGTGACCTTTAGGGAGATCATCAATGTAAACATTTCGATTAGAAATTTTGTGTAAAATCATATTTTGGCATTGAAAAGTACTTTTGATCAACAAAAATTTATTTTTTGAATATCTTCCAAAAATTACTATTTGGAAAACTCTATTAGCAATGTTTTGTCCATAGAGCATTTCCAGCCAGACGCTAAAAATATATTGATGTTGCCTCGATAGTTTCCGGTGGCAATGAAATTTTGTCCATGTGTAAGTTTCTACCCAAGATAACATTTTTCATTTAAAAATCCTAAAATCTCCTGGACTAATTTTCTTTGAAAGGCTTATGTAAATTATGAATTTTACTTCTTCAAAAAATCATGTTAACGATTATTCTGATCAAAATGTTGTCAGAGAAAAAGTTGTACGTCATTAAGTGTTCTTCAAGAAAAAATACATTGAAACTAAAATAATGTAAATTCATGCTAAAAAACAAATATCATTGATTTTTTCAAAGGACCCCCTTCAAATTTTTTGATAAAACTTGAATTTATATCCTAAAATCTGGTAAAGAGTTTAAGACGGTTACTTCTTTTTTTTTTTTTTTAATTTTTGTTATTAAATTTTAATGGATTTTTTAAATTTTGGGAAATCGCGTTTTTTCTGATATTACTTTACCAAATATAGACTCTACGTATTTATATATAATAAAAAAGCACATAAAAACCTTTTTTCGTAAACCCAGCCATTTTGGAGATATTGCAAATTTTATTAAAAGGAAATTTTGTTGTAACAATATTTTCAGCCATTTTCAAATGGTAGTCGCGATGTCAACAAAAAATGTATGTAACATGATAGATGATTGAATAAGAAACAAATTTTTCTCAGACATGGAGGCTGTCAGCCTTACCCGTTTCTGTTAGACGCAACGGAAGTGATACAAACTGATGCTATCTGGAGTAAATGATCAAACTAAAAAGTTTGTTTTTTTTTTGTTACAAAAACGGTTAATTGGGTAACGGAATGTAACATTAGCCTAGCTCCTTCATTCGGTCTTTGTACCAAATAAGTCATTAATTCAGCGATAATTAACAAAATTATGTCAGCTATCAGGATGATCAATTAATTGCGAAGAAATTGAGTCATTACTAGACAATATATACTTGTTAACTTTCACGTAATATTCTATTTCCTTAACTTTTTAGACAGCATGATTGGTTAGGCTGAAAAAATTATCTCCTTGAGCTTTTAAGGATCTAAATTTGGCTAAATTAACCGTGTAATTTCATCAGATGTACAGATAATAGCCACCCGTTATGAACAAATTGTTTGTATAGTTAAAATAACAATGATTTTACGCGAAACCCATAGACAAAATGATGGGACATATTTTTTTTCTATGTTCTATTGTTCTATGTTGTCATGTTGAAAATGTTGTTTTTGGAAAAAATTTAATGGGAGTATTTGACTTTGCGATTGTTTATTTTTCAAATGGCTCATCTAAACCAAAATAACAAAATCTGTGTAAAGAAAACTGTAATGATTTCATTATTGAATTGACGAATGGAAATCCTAATACTGCTTCTTCTCTCCAACAAAACTATCCTAAACACACACATATCCAAAAGCCTCAACTTGATTCTTTTCTATCGCGTCCAAACAGAAACGGATAAGTCTGACTGTCACTGGCTGAAAAAAAATTGCCTGTTTTTTAATAATCTATTATGAATAATACATTTTGTTGTAGAAATCACGACAAACAATCAAAGAGGGCCAAAACAATTGCAAAAACAAAATCTCCGGTTATTAAAATTCGCAATAACTTGAGAACAGCCAGGCTAACGAAAAAAGTTATCATATGCTTTTAAATTAAAAATAATGCATTTAATCTAGTTTTGGTATATTTTGATAAAAAAGCTATCATTATTACAATATTTAAAAAAAAACATATATATATATATATATATATAACAAAAAAATTTAAACAATGTTAAAGAAGTGACCATCTAAAATTTTTCACCAGCCTCAAGGAACTAGCTTCTGCTTTTTAAAAAAAAAAAATTAAGAGGATCGAAGGGGATCCTTTAAAGAAAATCAACTTCTTATGTTTTTAATCATGAATTTATGAATTTTTTTGTCTCAATGTATTTTTCTTGAAGAACACTTAACTACCTATAAATTTTTTCTTAGACGACATTTTGATCAGTGGTTAGCGAAAATTATTTTTTTGAAAAAAAAATAATCCAGATTTTTAATACGCCCTTATCGAACAGTCCAGGATAGTGATGGATTTTTTTTTATGGAAAACGTAATTTTGTGTAGAAACCAACATATGGACATCATTTCATTCAGATCGGAGAAAGTAGGGTCCAACTGATTTGCTATTCTGGTTGGAAATGCTCCATATTGTTCTTTCCTCTTAAAAATGGCTTATTTGTCTATGTTTCAGGAAACTTTGATTCCTTACCGTTTTTTCTCAGACACTTTTCAACGCTTTACGAGTTACTGTTTTGCTAAAACTGTTGTATAAAAACACATAAGCCCTTCTCAAAAGTTACTCCTGAGTCCAATGAATATATCCTTATGTCAAAATACGTATTCTGTTATACCGAATATGTTTGCGAGAGCGGCTCTTGTCAAATTTCGACATTTTATGACAGTTTTGCCTGGAACTGCTCTTATGCAAACGACGAAGATTACACAGACGCTGAAAAAATGTTACTCGGAAGGTTAAATAATGTTGTTCCACTTCCAGGGACACACAAATATGGTGCGTTTTTTTCGAATCACGAACAAAGCATTTTTGTAAATTTGTTCTCTGATGAATAAAAAAAGTCTTCAACTATTGGTCCTACAATGAAGCATTATGCAAAGGTGTACCCGTTATATTTCGTGCCCTGCTACAAATGAGACCTGCCTTACTTATTTTTGAAATCTGTGATAGGACAATACAACGCATTTTAAATTTACTCTGCAAAACAGAATGATACGACATCAACTTTTATTTGCGTTATTTTCTGTAGTTTTGTATTTAAAATCAATAGTGTTTGCTTGTGTGTATTTGTCCAATTTAACACCCACCGGCCGGCAGTGGTATTATGAAAGAAATCTGCTTGCACTAGTTTTTTTTAATTGACCATTGAGAGCAGCTTTAATCCGGGTGTACGAAAGTACTAGTTTTTTTTTGCAGATACAGTAACTCATTTTAGAATGTCTGGAGAGTCAAGCCCATTCCGAGGTTACATTCACACGCAGTGACCCTCTCCGGAAACATTACCGTTGTCATGTGGATTACTTTACCGTTATCACACTTTACCAAGGTCTTGTATTTAAAACCAATAGTATTTCAATATCAATAGTTGTGAATATCCCGAACTATTGGTGCATATTTTTTTGGAATCAAGCGACTGAATTATTAACGTTCCAAATCGAAACATATTTCGTAACGCTCCAACTTTTTGCACTCGCGACGTGTACGCCAGTATTGAAAACACAGACGTAATATTACGCAAAAGTAGCTATTTATGTCTTAAACAACCCAAAGAAAGCTTCTGATCAACAAGGATACGAAGAAGGTCTGATTTGGTGAAAAGTTTCATAATTGTGTATATTGAAAATATCTTTCTGGTTGTCAACTATACTATGGATTCAAATTTTTCGATTCGTATTAGATAGATCGTGTGAAAATCATTTTAAATATTTCGTAACCCCATAGAATCTAACGCAACGTGGATTATCATTAGGCTAATCCAGCTATGCACGAGTTTTGCCTTCCCAACTGCAGAATGTCAATGCAGCTAACCAATGCATTGCTGCGGGAAGCCCAACAACTGCAAATCACTGCCATCGCCTTCTGTCTGTCTCTAGTCATCTAGATATATTTCACAGCAATGTAGTAGTGCCTTGGCCGTCCAAGGTTTGTACTGAATTGTAGGTCAACCCAACAAAAACCAGGGTAAGCCACTATTCCCTCACTCAACCTTCCACTAATTTCTTCATTTTCCATGCTATGTCACTACTTCTCAGAGCGATTTGTTCGCTCTCAACATTGTACTTCTACAATACAGATTCCTTTGAACAGAACATCTCGGTAATCCCATGCTTAAACTAAATAGGCTATCCAAGGCCCTCGGTCTTCATTCCTTCCCGATTCAGCCGTCCATGAAAGGCGTTGTTTGTGAAATAAATACCTTCTGATTTAAATAAAAGCGATTCTTTCCTTACGTTACCGACAAATCTCGGTCATTTTAGACCTAACATGCTGTAACAAGGCCTACTTGGGTGGTGGCACATGTGTTTCCTCGTCACCATTCATCCTTCATTCGGCCATTTGCGATTGACACATTTTTACCGTGTGACACTAGAATGGAAATCGAAGCGCGACAAAAATCGGTATTGAATTTTTTATTCTTTCACCCATTCTCCTTCTATGCTGGTCCAAGTTTGAGGTGTAGGCCTACATTGCATCATACATAACTACCCGCGTGGCATAGCAGGCAAGAACGGAGCACGGGACACGCACCGCACCGCAGTAGAAAAGTAAATTGATTTTGGCGTTCAAAACGATGCCCATATGGCTCCTTTTGCTCCAGCAGAGAGGCTGCAAAGGAGGGACAGGTGATATAGCAAATATTTACCTCAAACTGAACTTGCCGGGGGTACACAAAAAGCCGGATTGTTCTGTAAATTTGCAATAGGAGCGGTCCGCAGTTATGGCGTTTTGTTTACATACTCGTTCACTTGCAACTTGAATCTTGACTGCCCGCAGCGTGTGGCAGTTGAAGTGCATTTTGTTGAAATAAAAACGTTTAGGAATACGTCGATAATTGACGTGGAGATTTCTGGGATTTCGCCGAGTGAATAGGTTGCATTATATTTGACACTTGAAACGAAACTTCTCGTTCGATTACATCTTGATGAAACATATTATGGGATAGTTAGAACTTCGCACTGCTAATGTGTGCCTGACACATCGTTAGAAGGGGAGATATAATTCGAGGCTTATACGAGAATAATCACAGATGACGGACCGGCTAAAGTGGTGATGTCCTATTCGAATTAGGGGGATTTTATCACAAGTTTTAGGGTAAACTGTTTGCTAGGTTGTTAACATCGGTGTTATTTGACACTGGCCTGTTACCCTCCATCAATCGATGTCAAGATAAAAATGTTTGACGGTCAATTGCATTGAGGGGAGAAGAGCTTACTTATTAATCATTTTTCGTATGTTTTCAGTCAGACGTTATCAATCACTATATCTAGCAATCGGAAAACTTCTTTAAACCTTCAAGAAATGAAGTGTCAATGAACCAGTGCAGAAGCAAACAAATTAATCATCTCGCTTCGTCAACTGTCAATTGTGCGACCATACTCTTATGCGCCACCCCGACACCCGACTAACAGAAATCCCAACCAAACTATCACTTTCCAAGTTCAAGGAAACACCCATGGCTCAAGATGTCTCATATGCTACACAGCATCTGGTTCCACTTGATGGACACCGTAGCTAATTCCGTATCAGCAGCTTAACAGACAAAAAAACACACCCCATCACTATTCTGTACACCACATCACATCTTCGTTTCCCTCCATGTTGCAAAGAAAAAAACACACCCAACATTCGTCTTGACTTCCGTTTCACTCTCTTCTATCGATTTTCCGGTTCCACAACTGGGGTGAATCATAGGCTGACAAAAGGAAATACCGATGTATCCGTTAGGGTGGCTCAATTTTGTTCGTTTTTTTATTCGCATCAGCATAATTGGTTTTTATTAAAATTTTATTTAAAAAAATTACCACTCTAAGACACGAAATTAAGTTATAAAATTTTAAAATTGTATATTAAAGATGCTTCTCCCGTTATCGTAAATATAAATCATAATTAAAGATGTTTTGTACCTGAAATAGTTCTATGACTACCACTTGCAGTATTCAAGCGACTCGAATTTAACTTAGCAAATTATATTACTGTCAAAACCCTACGCTTAAACTAATATTGTGTATAACGATGATTATGATTTAGTGCATAAGTTGAATTTCACTATAGTTTTATTGTTTGAAATAATACATCAAATAATTTTGTCTCTATTTTATTAATTTAAATAGGATTTTTCAATCATGCGAAAGTTTTGCACGGAAAAGGGTACATAATTCATTGAGAAAGTCATCAATCCGCCAAATGGCTCTCCGCTCCGGCCCATCGAACGCTAATGAGCAATTGTGAAGAGGATCTTCAAGAGAGAGTTAGAAAAAATGGGGTTAGGCGTCCGATAAATGTGAAGAAACACTTGTCCGCAACTTAGTGAAAAGTGGTCGATCAAAAATTCGCAAATTCGTGAAATAATAATATCAATTTTATCCGGTCTTCACAATGTTAAAGTTTAATCCCGTACAATAAAAATCATCCATTTGTTTGAATAAAACATCATTTCTTTAAGATGATTTGAATGCAAAATATGTAGATAACTAACTTTCGATACAGTCCGTATACTTTTGTTGGTCTTTTTTTTTTTTCAGTTCACTCAAGTGTGTTTTTACACAGGGGCTACGGACTGTGAAAAAAAACCGCGTTATTTCAAAAGAAATCGTAAAAACAAACCGCGTTATTTCAAAACTCGTCGAAAAAAACCGCGTTATTTCGAAAGAAGTCGTAAAAACTAACCGCGTTATTTAAAAAATCGTCGTAAAAAACCAAGTTACTTCAAGCATCGTCGTGAAAAACAGTTTTACTTGAAAAATCGTCGTTAAAACATCGTTTTATTTCGAAAAACATTGTTGTATGTATGTATGTATGTATGTATGGTAGCCACCATCCCTCTAGCCTCTTGGCTTGGATGCAGCTCCACTTAACAGCAAGATCAAATTGGGCCACCGATCTGAATTCGCACTATCGCTGTATGAAGGGCCAAAAACGGAGGGGTGGACCCGTAAGCAGAGACACTTACACGAAATCCACGGGAAATTAAGAATCTCCTTCCAACGATATGATCCAACAAATCGAATAACACAATTCGCAATACTCATTAAGCTTTCTACAGGATGGCTTGTTAAGAAGGGCGCGTCACTCTCCCTGAAACTGTTGGAGTAGAACTCGCAGCACCACACTCGAATCGGTAGGATAAGAAATGATACTGTTTGTTCCCTCCTAGACTCAGGCAGTCAATCAAACCATCGTCCAGTTTCAGCTTGAATGATACCCTGGTGCTCCCTCCCAACCCAGTATTTATTATATTTATATAAATATAGATGTAATGTAATAATAATATGTTATATATGATTATATAGTAGAGCAAAAAATTATATAAGGATATTTAGTTAAATTATGTAATAGTTGGAGTTCACGAGCCTATGATAACCATGTTAAACTAAATTAATTAACCTGCTGAAATAATAATATTAAGGCAGTAATAATAATATGCAGCTTCGTACCACTTTGTATCACTGATGGGTGACTGTATCTCTGGAATGTGAAGGTCATCTTGTTATTCATTGAGGTATAAATATCAATAAAGCATTCAATTGTATATAAAACCATAATATTATATTATTACGTATTTAATCATGACATATAGACATATAGATAGATATTTGATTATTATTTGATATAATTTAATAAAATAATTATACCGGCCGGATCACCAAACTGAAGCAATTAAAATTTTATTAATTATTTTATTACTTCTTCCATAATATTATATGTATGATATGCAATTAATAATGATGAACAGCTGTGTTCCTCTGAACCGGTCAAATAGTAGTTGATGATCGTGTACTGAAATGTTAAGGTCATATTACGCCATTTAATGGAAAATATAATGAAGGAATTAAAGGTTGAGTGGTCGAGAGAGTCGTCAACATTTCTATTAATGAAAATATGCTAGAGCTTGTAAAAAACATGCATCATATAATAACACATACTAGTATCTACACATCTATATATACATCCATTGCTACTTTCGAGAAGGCCACTCTGACGGTGCTAGATACAGCTGAAAATTGATCCCCATTCTTACTGCTGCTTCTACCAGAAGATGATCATCCTATAACCGCAAGACCTCCTCTCCTAAACTGTATGGTACCTGAGAGAAATTTACCTTTCTGGCGTAATACATGTAATGAAATATACAGAATTAGGCTATGAATAAACAATGTCCTATAAGATAAAATATATAGTGAGGGTATATTGTAATATGAATTGAAAATTACATGTGTGCCGACTGCTGTTTTGTTGTAATTGCAGACAAACTTGCGCATCCATTATGAACCAGAAAATTTAGGCAATGTATGACCGCCATGAAAAAAAAAAAGAATTTTAAATTTTAAATTATTTTGTAATACCTGACGACCTGGAAGACCTGAAAGATATGAGAGTGGAAAATTATGATATGATGTACCGGTCGCACCTCCTCACTTCGCTATTGTCGGATTGACAACATTGCTCCAGGCTACGCCAACCAGCGTCTCCATGTTTCAGCTGGCAGTCTCATGGATCATATGACTCGTGGAGGCTGAGGTAGGAACTTGTGAGGACCAGAGGTCGGTCGCACCCTCCTGCCAAGTTGTCAACTCACCATTTGAGCTCGTTTATTTCGAAAACATTGTTATAACTAAAAAAAAGCCGAGTTATTAGTACGAGACACTGAAGAAGTCTGCACATTGTAAACGAAATACGCGTATCTGTCAAGATAAGCAAAGGTAGTTGGAATTAAATGTAAAATACTAATCTTTCTTCTAATTTCTAGTTACAGGTATTCCACTAAACAGCTTAAACCCTCTAGGATTCGTTGTTATACACACTTAGAAATTATGAATTTTACATGAGACCTTATTCATGTTTGTAAAAACTCGGGGAACGTAAAGAAATATTTCGTGTAAAATTATGTCTCCTTAGACTGACACATACGCAACTCGACGAAAAATGTGTTTGATTGAATTTATTTTCGCATCTCTTTCAACTCATTCTTATGTGTTAAAGGACGCCTGCCATTGGCGGAGCTAGACAATTAGTCTAGAGGGGGCCTGGAGGGGGCCTGCTCGAAGGATTTTTTTTCTTCGTTTATAGAAATATTGAAAAGAGCGATGAAAGTAGCGTAATAAACTAAACAATCTTAAAACTACAAAGAAGAATAGTCAGTCAATGAGCATTTTAAATTTATAGCAAAATTTGGATTAGTTTGTATTACGCGTTTTGAATCTCTTCAAAATTGTGTTCATACTGACTCCTTCAAAACGCCGAAAATATATGAGTTATTTCGAGCTAAATTTCTAAAGAGAGTTCAAAAAATTTGAAGGAGAATTCCGAGGATAATTTCATCAAAAACCTACTGACCATACAGTCCATACCATACAGTCTAATAAATGTTTCTAAAACTCTCCAAAATGGTCGATCATATGTAATTTTAAAAACTGTGTTTCAAATTTTATAAACTCAACACAGTTTAAAGTTCAAGGTACTTCTTGAGCTACTGTCAAAATTTTAGCTCAATCCACCAAATGTGATGACAACGGTTCCACGAATTTTTGGCTAGCGGTTCTGTTCGGTATACTGTCACTTGCTAGAAAAGCTTACATTCATTTGACAACCAAATTGCTGCTAACAATGTTTGACATCAAATGTGTATACAATTCCTGAAAGCAGTAAGATCCATAACATAATAAAGAATAACCGATATTTAATTTTTTTTTTTGGATATATTTTAGTTCGAATCTTCTCGTCTCAGCTAATCTTAATGACGTCTAAAATATGTAGGCTGCTCAGTTTTTTCAATGGTTTAGAAGCGAAGCACATTTCTTTTGCTGGTTGCCTTCAGTGAAGTTAATTTCTACCGGGAGAATTAAACGAAATTGTGCACCTTCGATTTTCAGGCCAACTTCAATGGAAAGTGCATATACATATGTAAAAAAGTATATCACATCATGATTTTTGTCGTAACTTTTTTCGTACTGAACGGATTCTGATGAAACTAAACGAATAAGAAAGGTTAGATTGATCTACAAGAAATTGCAATTTGATAACGGAGACTCCAGAATGAGGCATTTAGCCAAAACTGCTCGACTTCTTACAGAATTAACCAGTTAGGCTCAAAATTATACCGGTGTGTGCGTGTGTGTGTGTGTATGTGCGTGTGTGTGTGTGTGTGTGTGTGTGTGTGTGTGTGTTTTGCGAAAAATCATGTAATCACTGGACCGAAATGAGCACAACTATCGCAGACTGAAAGATATCACGGTCCCATAAGACCCTATTCAATAGTTTTTGAATCGGTTTTCACAAACCGGAAGTCACCATCTTGGTTTCCTAAATGGTGTCGGACAGCAATTTCCGGCCTCTACACGTTGTCCCCGTTCCAACAATACCCATATTGTAGGATATTCGGCGGCTTTTCACAAACTAGAAGTCGCTATCTTGCTTTTCACAATGGTGTCGGACGTTACATATATGTGAATAGTCCCTCTAAAGCACATCATTGAAGGAGTAGGTTAACTGAACATCGAGGAAACTAATCTTTTTCATGATGCAACAAGTATCCAATAATGTTTTTTTTTATTTTTTCATTGTATGTACATCATAAAATACTTGGCTTTTTTGGCTCTTTAACCGCGTTATTTAAAAAATCGTCGTACAAACAACGTGTTCTTTCGAAAATCGTCGTAAAAAACCGTGTAAAAAGACTTGAGTCTACTATTTAAAACTAAGTTACGGGTTACTAGTGTAACGCCACGTGTAAGATCCATAATTTTTAAGAGTATAAAGTACGTTGCAAGTTGCACTTTCGCAGCAAACTAAAAGTTTGACTCACCCTAATGTGGAAAACCATCTTCTTATTAACCGTGCCAAAGCGAAAGCGAAAAGAAAAAGTGATAGTCTTTCTGGCATTCCTTTTGTATGTAGGTTAATGTTTCCCTTCCTTGGGGGATTTTCATGCATTTGTTTTTGTTCAAGGAATGGCAGGAGCAACAGAAGTACAGTCGGATTTCGTTCTACGCGGTGTGCCGTCACAACATATTTTCTCGGTTATTTTCCAACAAATTAAGGAGATTTCCAGTGGGTATCAAGTTAGCAATTTAATCAACTGAGGATGTTGTAGGAAAACCGACTGTTACTAAGAAGATAGTAAGTGCACGGCTGAAGTAAAATAAGTTTCAAGATGCGATAAATGGATTCTCTTCATTTGACACTTGTTTGATAGAAAGTCAGTAAGATTCGATGCTTAGAAAAACTAAGAAATCGCTTTAACTGTAACAAGGTTTAAGCAGTAGCTCAACGTTATCTGATATCCAAAGCCTTTTGTAATCGATGAATATTAATCAAATATCAAAGTGAATTTCTATTTTTACTCTATTTTTCTCTAAATATTAAGCCAGGAAATTGTGTAGCGACATAAAATACTCTTACCGAACACTTACCGAGCTAAAACTATGGGTTTGTTGATTGACTGTAAATTTACTTGACATAACCCCCTAGCTCATCATTTGTTACCATGACCTGGGTTGCCTATACTGATGAAGATGATGATGATGGTCCCGCCACATACTCCCACAAACGTTTATCAGATCAGATTTACAGACAAAAATAGAACCGATCTGATTGATTTACAGATATAAAATCTTGGATCACTTACCATCACTTAACAGCAAAGTTATAAATTAAACAATGGGACATTGATCAGTAAGGCTGACAAAATCTAGGACATTGCAAGAAATTAAAATCTCGCTAAGTTATAAAACTATGGGCAACAATCGCATTTTCAAGACATTTCTGACATTCAACCAGACAGCTCATTACTGGTCCTAAAAATCTCTCAAGCAGTATATGCTTTCAATTTGGTTTTTAAAAAATACAAAACCGTCATCTATACCTGTAATGCACGCGAGGCTCAAATTCTAGTAGACTATACAAAAAAAGATACTACTTTAATTACAATAACAAAATATATATATAACACAAAAACATTTTTTTGCCAAATTCGGTTTTATTTCTCAACATACTCTCCTTTTAGGTCGATACAGCGAGTCCAGCGATTTTCTAATTTATTTTATCCCATACGTATAGTACTCCTTCGGAAGTCCTTCAAAATAGCCATCGGTTTCAGCTCTGAGTTCATCATTTGAGTAAAATCGCTTGCGGTTTGGGAGCAAATAGAAGTCACTGGGGGCCAGAAACGATTTGGATAGGGAGCATGGGACTGCCTCCTCTCTATTGTTAACATTTCGTGGAACGAGGGCGGGCTCTTCGATCCCATCTATTGGGTTTATTCTGTCAAT
The DNA here is from genome assembly GCA_034211315.2 of Aedes japonicus. Classification (NCBI taxonomy): domain Eukaryota; kingdom Metazoa; phylum Arthropoda; class Insecta; order Diptera; family Culicidae; genus Aedes; species Aedes japonicus. The sequence continues at coordinate 15,027 of JASCZW010003921.1, forward strand.
CGAGGGCTCGACTCTAATGCTGTATGTGTGAACTTGCTTTTGGAAGGAGATTGTCTTCGCTTTTTTCGCGGGTTTCGCGTAAGTGTCTCTGCTTACGGGCCCGCCCAAACGTTTTGGCCTTCATACAAGAGCTTGAAGATCACAAACAACAGTAGAATCTGATCAAATCGTTTTCAGATTATTCCACTGCTATAGAAAGTTACCTTGCTACAATAGATGGTCATCATCATCATCATCATCATCATCATCATCATCATCATCATCATCAAATAGAAGTCACTGGGGGCCAAGCCTGGCGAATACGGTGGATGGGGAACTAATTGATACCGAATTTCCTTCAATTTTGCTTGAGCAGCAGGCGCCATCTCGTAATGATAGAGCACACTTTTTCTCTGCAAATGCGGCAGATTTTTCTGGACTTCATCCTTCAAAAGATCCAATAACGCTGCATAGTATGCGCCTGTTATGATTTTACCTTTTTCAAGATAGTCGATGAAAAATTACACCTTGCGCATCCCAAAACACGAACACCTTTCCCACCGATTGTTGCGTTTTCGGGCGCTTCGGAGCACTTTCGCCCCACTGTTTTGCCTGCTGCGATGACTCTGGTGTGTAGTAAAGGATCCAAGTTTCATTCATGGTTATAAATCTGCGCACAAACTCTTTCGGATTGCGTGTAAACTTGCTCAAATTCTTCTGAGAGGTAGTAACACGAATGCGGTTTTCGTCCATTGTAAACAAACGCGGCACCCATCGCGCGCAGAGATTTTCAGAACCCAAAACTGAATGCAGGATGTTGCCAACTCGTTCCATCAAAATGCCTAAGGCCTCAGCTAGCTCTCTCAATTTCACTTTTGGATCCTCCAATACTATATCATGGATTTTATCGACGTTTTCTGTTGTAGTGATCTCATTTGAGCGTCCAGAATGCGATGCGTCAACCGTGCTCGTACGGCCACAACGAAAATCAGCAAACCAATCGTTTGAATTGACGGAGCAGAATCTGAAAAATATTGAAAACAAAAAATCCAGCCTGAATTTGGTTTTGGCAGCCGTTTTCTTGCGTAGAAAATAGTATTTTATCAAAACTCGAAACTAGGATTTTTCCATTTTTTTTAAAAAAAACTTGCTGATCGATCTCTTCTCGTTGTTGTCACGTGGACTTGCATTGGGCAAATTATGCGTAAGTATCGATATTGGAAAATCGATTCATATTTGACCATTAGAATCGATTCTCCGATTTTATCGATGGCAAAGTATCGATTTTTTTTAGTATCGATACTTTTCCATTCGAACATAAAAAATGTACATTTTTTTTTATAAATCATTTATTTATACAGGCTCAATCGAACTAACTTTACAGAGCCAAGTTTTCATATTTGTATACACTGGGCAATGAAAAAAAAATGTACATTAATTGTTATGTTATGTATTCTCCGTGCGTGGAGTAACGATTATGATGTAAAAGGAGATGTTCGCTCACCACCATGAGGCATCAAGAGTGAACATTAATGTTTTTGGCTAGAATGAAAGATATGAAGAGAAAGTGTTGGTTGTTCCGCCAGTGTGCGGCAGGTTGGAAATAGAACAGATGTTTTTTTATTTAGGAAATTGAGCGAAAGGGCATGTATCCAGTGGTACTGGAACCATGGACGTCAATTCTTGCCTAACATCCCACTGCGGGGTAGGCTGTAGTAACGGAACAAGTCCGCCACTTCAGCAGGCAAAAATTGACGTATGGAAAGACGCTCATGTACCACTTTGGCTTGTATAGTTATTCTAGCGATCTATTGTGTGCACTCTGTTTATTGATGCGCACATGGGAGAGGAACTCTCTCCTTTTTTGGGTTTGTTTTGATTCGCAAAGACTGAGGCAGTCGACTGAGTTTCTTTCTGAGCCAAAAACATGAATGTTCACTCTTGATGCCTCGTGGTGATGAGCGAACATCTCCTTCTACATCATAAAAAATGTGTTAAACATCTCTTATATGTAGTATTAGCTATTATTTCGGGATACATCACTTATGAAAAGGTCAGATTTAAAACAACAACAACAAATCAAATCAGATAATTCAGGTTATCAGTTCAAAATGTTCGGTTCTTGATTCAGTTATTCCAGTATACTTCTGGAAGTGAACTCAAGAACGCCAGCTAAGCCATGCATGATGAATTCAACCTGTGCCTGTTAACTATAACAAACTCTCGGGTGTTACCTTTATCGATAAGAAATCTCGAGCGATTGGGTAAATGTGGGGTATTCGCTACGAATGCTTCCCCACGCATGAAGAGGATCCACAAAACGCAGTACGACTGGTTGATGAAAAAAAAAATCGTAGTTCACCCGAAATGTCCGGATTGTCAGAGTCGGGAATAACAGAAGATTCGTGAACCTGGAAAAAATCGTCATGCATAAATTGTTGATAATTTTGATACATTCTTATATGCAGATTGAGAACAAACTTTGTATGAAATACCATTTGATTGTAAAAATCCCAAGGGCTTCCAGTTGGAACTATTTTTTTTTCATGGTATCAAATGGAAAAATCGAAAGAAATGTATCAATGCATTCGATTTTTTAAGCTTCTAGTATCGATTAAAAAAATCGAAAAATCGAAACCGAAGTATCGATCATTCGATTTTCGATACGATATCGCCCATCGCTAGCGTGGACAGAAATGGCTGAAATGTTGAGAGCTGTCATTCAAGGAGTGAAGCTCATAGAAAATGGTTCACATTGGCAATTACCAACGCCATCTGTAGGAAATTAAAGGGACTTTTCAGGGAGTCTAGTAATTGGACATATCGGAGTCATTTGTAACAACTGTTAAACTTGCCGTTCCGTTGTGTTTGGGTCATTATTGTGACATAGAGTACGAACGGTAGATTGTGACATAGAGTTTGGCCGAGTTACTTCCAGGCAGCGCTCAGTAGTGTGATTTTATTTATTTATTTATTTATAAATTTACATCAACAGGCTTTCAGCAGCCCCAATGATGTTGGTAAAGCATGTAAAAAAAACAATGTTACAAAATTTATCACATCCATAAACGAGCAAATTCTGTCTTTAAATAAAACCTACTAGTATAGACACAAAAATAAATTTTTGCGTAGTCATTATCAGCTACCACGATGTTCAAAGGCAGCGGCAAATCTACGAAGGAGAACTGCACGCAAAAGATGGAAGTCGAACATTGAAGCCACTCTGTTGAACACTCGTTGCAAACCGCTGATCGCACCCTCTAGTCCGTAGTTTGTACGACGAAGCGGAGGCCTCAGCATTATATTATTTCGCAGTGGCCGAGGACAAACATTCAAGCCGATATTTTCAAGAATCGCCCCGCAATCAATTCTGCCTTGTAGGGCGTCCGCGATGATCAATGCGTTGTTGACGTCCCTTCTCACTCCCAAAGTTTGCAGGTTGATTAGACGGCAACGGTTTTCGTAGCTGGGCAATCGGAACCGATTCCTCCAAGGTAGTCTTCGGAGAGCGAAACGAAGAAAGCGACGTTGAATCGATTCAATTCGTTCCGTACCGTTGTTGTGATAAGGGCTTCAAACGGCAGAACAATACTCCAGCGTGGACCTCACAAGAGAGCTGTAGAGCGATTTTATACAATAAACGTCGGAAAATGTTTTGGCTATTCTAAAGACGAGTTCTTGATGCTTTAGCAACAACGTATGAGACATGCTGCTTATAATTTAGTTGCGTATCTAAAGTCACCCCGAGATCCTTTACATGACTCACTCGGCCTATTGACGATCCAAGCAGTTCATAATTGAAGGTTATCGGCTGCTTCTTCCGCGAAAACGTTATGACGTAACACTTGGCAGGAGCGATCACCATCCGATTAATCGTGCACCAATTGGCCACTGCATCAAGTTGTTGTTGAAGATGAATACAATCATTAACTTAACGAATCCTCAGATAGATTTTGAGATCGTCTGCATAAGATAAACACGGACTTTTGATGATAAGATGCACGTCGTTGAAGTAAAGTAGGAAAATTAGCGGGCCCAGATGGCTGCCTTGCCAGATGAGGCACAGATGAACAGGAATGCCAGATGAGGCACAGAAACTAGCAGAATGACAATCTCCTATAGCAACCTTAAGTAGCCTATCAGTGAGATATGATCGAAACCAATCTAGAAGATTACCGTTGATTCCGAGCCTGTAAAGTTTGGCTATCACTATAGCGTGGTTCACCTTGTCGAAAGCAGCCGATAGATCGGTGTAAATAGCATCCGTCTGAGTCCGTTCCGTCAAAGTTTCGGTAACGTACGATGTCAAGCATAGCATGATGCATGATAATTGCAGCAAACCACCTTGCCATCCTTTCTGTAGAAAATTCTCAGGAAAAGTCTCACACATAAAGCTAAACATCCACATTATCAACTTTGATTTGGATGAAACTTTGCACATTTTTTCGGTGTAGGGAAAGATGTATTTTTAAAACCACAAAATGAGAAGAAAGGTGAGTAATTTCCCTTTAGTTTCAACCACCTTTATCGCTTATCTTGACAGATACGCGTATTTCGTCGATCGAATAATCGTCCAGTCGTGTATTAATACACGACACTCAAGAAGTCTGCACACAGTAGACGAAATCCGCGTATCTGTCAAGATAAGCAATAAAGATAGTTGGAATTAAATGGAAATTACAAACCTTTTTTCTTACTTTCTAGTTACAGGTATATCACTAAAAAGCTCACACTCTCCAGGATTCAACTTTTTTTTACCGGTCTAGTGTTTATTGCGATACACGACTAACTTTTAGATAGAGCCTTTGTGATTTCAGACGTAAATTTTTCAAAATATCATAATTTAATGCCCATTGGTTGAATTAAAATTGCGTCTTGAAGGATTTGTAGAGGATCAATAAAACTTTATATAAAAATACATACACAGAGAACAAAATTATTGGATAACCCGGAAAATTTTAATAACTTGACTCCACTTGATTACACGAGTGCTCAACACTAAAGAAGTCTGTAAGTCGCAGATAAAATAGGGTCAAAGGATAAGCTTTTTCTAGTGGAATTAGAAGAAATTTACTCGCTTTAACTAATGATAGTTTGAAAAAGTGTTTCAGTTTTTTATATTTTATTTTTAGACTGTGATCAAGTGAAGTGTTAATTTTCCTAGTTCTCCAATAACAATCGTTGCATTCGTAAGCTCGTGTTTTTAAAAAAAGAGAACGAAAAACTTATGTATTTTTCATAAAATTAAAACTTATTTATTCATTGCGATTTTTGTCTCTCGAACGATTTTCTTTTCCTTTTTTTAATTAAATCCTGAAGTAATGAGAAAACAAAAACAAAGTTTCTCCAGTATTGAAAATTAACAAAGAAAAGAACATTAAGGCTCCCCTCGATTTGGGCAAAAATAAGGCATAGTTTGTATTTTTTTGTGGGAGAATGACGATTAAATTCAATTATTATTCAAAATTTCAAAGAGATAAAAAAATTGTGCAGCCTATTGTAGTGGACAAAAATCAAATAGAGTCATTATTTCTAAAAGATAATGAAATTTCCTACGGCTGGAACTAAATTTGAAACAATTTTAACTTAAACTCATTGCAAAGTGATCATTTGAACTGAAAAGTTTAATTTTTCGCTACTTCTTTTCATTTGAACCGTATTCAAAAATTATAAATAATTAATAATTATTGCCAATTTTTAGTTCAAGCCGTACAAAATATTATAACCTTTCAAACTGTTATTTGATCGAGGGAATCGGATTAATAGTTCAAGCCCGGGACTTGAAGTTAGATTGAAAAACATGGTTTCGAGAAATCGCCATTCTGTAGCCGCCATTTTGAATTTCCACATTTTGTCCCAGAGGGCCCCTTAAAAAAAATCCAAGACGGTTTGCGTTTGTGTGTGTTCAATTTGGTCGTAATGAAAAATGTCAAATGCAAAATGCTACTATAAAATACGAACTTTCCACCACGCATTCAAGGCATATCAAATTAGACAAGTTCTTTGATCTGTTCGAATGTAGTTCAGATATTGAGAATCGTAATTCCTGAAAAAAATAATTGTTTTACAAATGTCAAAATGTTAATATTAAAATACAGAACATTTACCACCACTGATCAGAGCCTTCAAGGCATATCTGAAATTAGACCCAAGGTTCTTTGATCTGTTCGAATGTAGTTCAGAAGTGAGAATATTAATTGGTTTTGGTGATTGAAAAATTCAAAGTATTTTGGATTTATTTTTATTTACTTTCCTAGAATTTTTGTTACAACGCAAACTGCCAAAGGAAATCTGAAAGAGTTACAGTCGATAAATTAAAAACTGTTTGACATCCGCTTTGAAATGGAAACTCTCAAGACTGCGCGCGAGACCTGCTCCATTCATTTAGAACCAATTTCATCAGAAACGAAAGTAGCTAGTAAATCTTTTTCGCATATAAGCCAACCACTGATTGAACGTTACTTCCCTAACATCGGTTGATTTATAACTAGGAAGAAAGCCAACCTCTCTCTCCCCTTCCTCGTTATTACTACTATTCAGCTTGAACTTCACACGAACCAACCAATCCATTCACATTCCCAACGGAATCGAATTCGTGCGTCAATCTGCGTCTCCTCCAAGGAACGGATGGAACAAATGGGAAATTAGAGCAAAGGGCGTAAAATTTATTGAATTACTTTAACGACCACCGCCGACCGACCAACCGACTGACTAGCTTAGACTGATGAAAACTTGATGCTTGTCGATGATGATGATGATCCATTCGATTCGGATGCGGTGGAAGCGCATGGCACTTTTACGACGTCATAAATTTGCATTGAACCCACGCTTTTTTTCGACTTTTGTTTCTATCAATTTAACTGTGTGTAGAGAACATTTTGTTAATTGGAATTTCATGAATTTTAATCAACATTGACTTTCTATTTTCAGATTTGTACGTACGTGTTCAACAACGACACCTTCTACCAATTACTGATATTCTCACCGGTGCTTCAGCATGAGGTGAGTTTGACCCCGTTTCTCAACGTCGTTCTTTTTCTTCATTTCTCAATTTGTGTTCTTTTTTTTCGATCAGATATGGCGATTCGTGACATATACCTTCCTCCACGCCAACGCCGTTCATTTGATGCTCAACGTTATCATTCAGGTAAATTACCTTGTCCGACAAATAATTTATCCATTCCAATCACGCACCTATAGCTGATGTCCTTGTAATCAATATACTTCCGGTATTTCATTTTTTTCGGAATCCATTTAACAGATAATAGTGGCCTTTCCCCTCGAGACTGAACAGGGGCACGGTTCGGTGCTGGCGGTTTACTTTGCTGGCGTGATTGCCGGTGGAATGGGCGCATCCGTGTTCGAACCGACGCAGATGGTGGGGGCCTCGGCTGGAGTGTACTGCCTGTTGATAAGTCATGTTCCGCACATTGTTATGGTGGGTATTATTGATTGACAATATTCGGATCGATTAGAAAATGACTTTATGATCGCTGATTTACAGAACTTCCAATCTCTATCGCATCGCTATTTTCGGATAATGGCCGTGCTGGTGCTGTGCGTCAGCGACGTCATCTACTCCATTCGGCACTGTATGACGAAGGGAAACTCGCAGCCAAGGATCGGTGTTCCGGCCCACGTCAGCGGGGCCATTTGCGGACTTCTGATAGGGTTTGTCCTGTATCAGGGGGAGAAGTTGATGCATTTTCGGATTGCACGATACGGAGCTTTGATCCTGCTATCCGGTTGGGTCGTCGCAACGATCATGTACAACATGCAGGTCAGGGTCTGAGTGGGACACTTCAGCGATATTCAAACTCCTTCTCTCTATCCCGTACTAAACGTAGTTAAATATTAGATAAGACCTATAGGAATTCGTTTGGGTGATCAAAGGCCAAAAATGCTTACTGTGAAGAAGAAGAATGAAATGCAATCAGAAATGTACCTAAGAAGCAGCTTAGATGGAAAAGAAAGTCATTTTATATACGATTAAAATTATTTCAAAGCTTTATTTAACTGGTTTCGTATTCGTTTTTCGCTTATTCAATACCTATAAGTTACACTTAAGCGAGCTTAGAAACTTAAAAAGAAAGTATCCCTAGTCGGAAGCAAACTTGTAGCACTTCAGAGAGGCTTGTCCTCCCTTTCCGGAGTCGCTACCGGAACTCCGTGGTTTATGCGTGGATTTTTGAGGCGCTGCACAGTGGGTCAGAACTGATGAAAACTAAAGAATAAATCTGTAACTTCTGTCGCTTTTAAGCACGGCCTGTAAACAAAGGCATTTCCGTTTGGAAATTGTCTGGGAAATCGAATGTAACTGATTTCAATCACCGCACGGTTATGGTTGTGAAGTCATGGAGATGATTTTACCCCACTTCTCCTAATATTCTTGAATAATTTATAGACATCTTTGCACGGAATGGCTCAAAATCAACCAAATAAAGCTAACCCTATGTAAAATTTTCTGAAAAATCGAATAGAAGCAGGGTGGCCACAGATTCGGGAAAATCTGGAAATGCGGGAATCCAAAACTACCGGGAAATATGCGGGAAAAAGGCGGGAATTTCAAAAGTCATCCGGAACTGTTGTCATAAGGAAGGAACCATACTCACACCTTTTTCAAATTACTTGAGTAGCGTTTTTGTCATTTACTCGGTCCACCGATCTCATTGTTCAGCCCGTTCAAAACGTACCGCTTAGAGCATCTTCAGCGGTGGTCTATTTTAACATCTTTATAGTTGATTTGCATCAGCAAACTTAAAAAGAACCGGCTAAAACAGACCAACTTTGCGGTCCCCGCACCGGTGTGTAGTTCTTGTTGTTAAACCCACCAACACCTATCATCTTGTCAATCTTACAATATCCAGATATCAGAAGTTTTGTTTTCTTCAGAGACCGAGGATTTTTCGCAAACTTTTTGCCATGGATTGGTTTGAGTGCTGGTGAGTGTGTGAATGGATGCATCTCATTTAAACGTTATTAGTGATAGATAGCGCCACGCCAACCTATGACAAGAAGCACTTTCTGTGATGTTTCAACAATCCAAGGGATATGATCCTAGACATTATGCGACAACTACAGTCAACTGATTACTTTTTACAGCTGTTGCGATGCAGCTGGATATGTTGGCCTTAGTGTTACATAGGTGCACTGCAGCCTAACGGATGTTGGCGTATGTCCTCGGCTAGTTCTCTCGACGAAAACTTGAAGGTTGGTGACCCTGAGGATTTTTTGCAAATCTGTCCTTAAGACTTACGGCCCGCAGTATTTACGCCCCGAAAATCGGAAAAGATTAAGAAACTGATGGACAACAATTATCTCCAAAAAGTTCGAAATTTTTTGTAAATTCAGTGCACTTAGAAACTCAGTCAGGGAACTTATCAGAAGCTCGGTATACTTTTTAGATTTGACTTAGACTTTCCCGAGGTTTAGCTATTCTCCCTGATGTCCAAGGAACATACCATAAAGTCAGGGAACTTTCCAGAAAATCGGGGAGCTTTCCAGAAATTAAGGGTACTTCCTAGAAGTCCAGGCAACTTTCCTGAAATTCAGATTGTTGCCTAGAAATTCAGGGCATTGCCCACAAATTCAAGGTGCTTACCACGAGTTCAGGGAAGTTTCCAAAAGTAAAGGGTTCTTCACAGAAATTCAGGTAACTATCCCGAAATTCAAGGGGCTTCCAGAAGTTCAGAAAACTTATCAAATTATTTTGGTTATTTTTCAGAAGTTCATAGAACTACTCAAGATGTTCAGGGGACTTACCAAAAATTCAAGAAACTTTCCAGAAAATTAGAGAACTTCCAACAGATAATTAGAGAACTTCCAACAGAAATTCAAGAAGCTTTTCAACAGTTTGCGGATCTTCCTAGAGGTTTAGTGAACTTCTTAGAATTTCATGAAACTTGCTAGACATATACAGAACTTCTTAGAAGTTCAGCGAACATGTAGAAGTTCACGAAACTTCCTCGAAGTTCAGGGTTTCTCATGAATTCAAAAAACTTCTCAGAACTTCAGGAAATGCTCGCAAAGATCATGGAACTCCCCCAAAGATCAGGAAAATTTCCAAAAGGTCAGCAAACATCTCAGACGTTCAGAGAACGTCCCAGAAATTCAGAAAATTTCACAGTTCAGGGAACTTTCCAAAAGCTCGATAAAACTCCCAGATGCTCAGGGGATTCAGCAATTCAGAAAATTTCTCAGTAGTCCTGCGATCCTCCAAGAATTTCAGAAAACTTCGGATCGGGAAACTTTCCAGAATTTCAGAAAACGTCCCAGATAAACAGGAAACTGGAATTTTTGAGCATTCGAAAAGTTTAGGAAACATTCAAAGGATTTTTCCATAAGTTTTGAGAGCTTCCTAGAACTTCAGGGATCTTTCCAGGTGATGGAGAAACTTTCCAATCGTTCCGAAAACATCCCAAAAGTTCAGGGTATTTATGTTTTAAGAAGAACTTAAACTTCTTACTAATCGATAATTTTTCAAACCCAACCAAAACGAGAATGAAGAAACCGACTACTTTTTAATCAATTTCATAGAATTTCCACCTATTCACAATCTTGGAGTTCATAAAAAGTTCTTGTACGGTTTAACAACATCTCGGTAATGCTAACTATTCCACAGAAATTTCACGGCTTCCAAGATTTTTCTTTTCAATTTCTCTTAAGTTATTTAAATGTGTGTGACATTCTGCTTTTTATCACAGAATATGTACCTGCTGGAAGTTAAGACAACTTCTGGGAAGCGAAATCTAATTTTCCCGTCATTTCCAGAAAGTTGTTCCTATTCCATGGATGATCAGCAAACTTTTTGGAGGTTCATCCTAGTTTCCAGAAACGTTAATAATTTTTCGGCATTTCAATGAACTTCTCTAAAGTTCCACCATTTCTCTTCTCGAAAGACGGCGAGCAAACTTCATGATTATCTGGAAACTTCCTGTTATTTTATTCAACTGCCGAGAAGTTTAATCAACTTCGATGTTCATTATAGATATTTCCACCCAATCTTCATAGATATTCCGAAGTTCAATAAATTAAATTTTTAAAGAGTGCGTTCAGTAAGAAACATAGAAGCTTATATAAGTTCTGAAGTTCAAAATTTACAAATACCAGCAATGTGTTTGCGTTTGGTCTAAACAAATAAATTCAAACCACGATTTGAACCACCGTTGAAGATGCCCTTAGAAGATCTGGCTACACTAGGCCATTGACAAGCCTATAACAATAGCAGTGATTGACAGTAGACAGGATGTCCTGGGCCCAAATTGATTTGGGCCCGCTGTCATTTGTCAAATAGAAGTCTAATCATTTGTTTTGGTTGTTTGCTTTGATATGAAACACCACAGAAAGCGATCTCTCTGCTTTATATGACGTGAACAACAAAAACGAGCAACAACAGACACAACTTCCAATGTTGACATTATTTTGACAGCTGAGCTTACTGAGATGTTGTCTACGTGAAAAAGTGGTCCTTGTCATAGGCCTGGGCTACACGGCTGTAACAGGTGAGGCCAGAAATGAACTTATCTTTGATGTGGTGGCGAATGTGTTTGAAGTTTGGCGAATTGCGCTTGTAAGCGTGTCGACACATGGTGAAAGACGAATTTGGGCAGCTGTGCTCAATACCGTCTGAACATTGTTTGCGAGATTCAGAGAAAGAAAATGCTTTTTTTTAATAAATGGAAAGTGTCTGGTGGTAAATCAAACTGGAAAAATGTTCAGAGCTCAGAGGTTTAGCTACAAGTAATTTATATTAACTCATCTTAACAGTCGGGAAAATTAAGCAAAAATGCGGGAATTTTTTTATTAAGTTTGTGTGGCCACCCTGTAGAAGTTATTTCATCTACTGCACGGCTCTGTGAACAAAGATATGACTGGTTTTACCCCACTTCCCCATATGTTATTGAATAGATTTCTTTGCTCGGAGTAGCTCGAGATCAACAAAATAGGCCAGTCAATGTGAGATTTTCTGGAGAACGAATAAGGTTATTTAACTCCGACGACTCTGGAAAGATATGGCTGATTTTACTGGTTTAACCAACACAGTTGAATTATTTATCCTCAAGAATATAAGAGGAAGTGGGGTAAAATCAGCTAAATCTTTGTTCACAGAGCCGTGCGGTATATAAAACAACCTCTTTTCGGTTCTCCAGGAAATTTCACATACGACTAGCCCTATTTTGTTGATCTTGAGCGACTCCGAGCAAAGATATCTATGAATTATTCAATAATATAAGGGGAACTGGAGTGAAATGAGTCATATTTTCGTTCACAGAGCCGTGCCGCAGATGAAACAACTTCTGTTCAATTTCCAGGAAATTTTACATAGGATTAGCCTTATTTGGTTGATCTTGAGCCACTCCGAGCAAAGATATCTATAAACTATTTAATAATACAAGGGGAAGTGGGGCAAAGCCACTCATATCTTCGTTCACAGAGCCGTGCGGGTGTTGAAACAGATTCTATTCGATTTTCTAGGAAATTTCACCTGAGATTAGCACTATTTTATTGATCTGGAGCCTCTTTGTGCAAAGATATCTATAAACTATTCAAGAATTCAAGGAGAAGTGGGGTAAACCCAGCCATATCCTCGTTCACAGAGTCGTGCGGTGATTGAAAAAACCTCTATTCGGTTTTCCTGAAAATTCCACATGGGGCGAGCGCATTTTTGTTGATCTTGAGCTTCTCCGTGCAAAGATGTCTATAAATTATTCAAGAAGAATATAAGGGGAAGTGTGGTTAAATAAGCTCCATAACTCCACAACCATTTTCGTGTTGTGATTGAAACCAGCTCCATTCGGTTTCCCAGAATATTCGACGCCGAAATGGCCTTGTTCACAAGCCGCGCTCAAATGCGACAAAAGTTACAAATTTTTTCCTTAATTTTCATCAGTTCTGACCCACTGTGCGCTGTCGTGATAAATGATCAATTGATCCATTCCGTAACTTTGTTGGTGCAAATTTTATTAATTTAAAAATGGCTTTTTTCGACGACGGAAATGATCTCAATCTTCTTATTTTTTTTCAATATCGAACATGACCATTCCAAAAACTGTCTCAGCAGTCTCAACTCATCGAAACTGAAATTACATTTTAAAATCTGATTTTATTCTTTTCGCTAACTACCTATTACCGCGATTCACTACGAATCATGTTCTCCTAACCTATCGGATACTTACGCAAGCTAACATAAATTAGGGTCGGTTAGTGTGTCACACATTCGCTCGTTTAAACCAGTTCGAACTCTTACCGATGATCTACATTCGTTAAGATTTGCGCAGCTACTTAAAATACTACATAATATCACGAAAATCACAGGGACTCACACTTGTTCGCACGCAGCTCATTCACCCGAATTCATTCACAGTTCATCCACTCAGCAGTTCAGTGGCGTACAATGCACTCCCACCTCGGTACATTTACACTCCAGACACGGTCCGGACAGTTCGGAGATTATTCGGCCGACCCTGTACATCCGGCCGTAGATGTTGCACCCGGCCAGCTTCAAGATGCCAACTGTATCCTTCAGGCTGTACACCTTGGACTTCATCGTAATCTCCGCCGTACCCTCCGGAGTGGTGCTGCTTCAGCTTGTTGATGTCCACCGGGTTGACCACGTAGGTCTCCGAGTTCGGAATCGTATTTGGCGGTCCATCCGATATCACCTGATAGTGTTCCGTGTCCGGATCGAACCCAAACCGGTCGATGTCGTTCTTGAGTTCGCCGTCCTGTGCACCGCTTCCACTGGTAGAGTGGAAGTTTGGATTCAGGAACGGTAGATCCATCAGCGAGGGTCTGTAGAGGTCCTTGGAGCCATGCTGTTCACTTTCCACCTTGAGAGTTACCGTTCCATCGTGCTGCTCTTCGTCTTCCACGTGGTGTTGGACATCGCCAAGTGATGCTTCTATACTCGTTGGTGAGCTGTACACGCCTCCCAGATGAGACTGGATAGTCCTGAAAGGTGGAACTCCGTCTATCAGTGCCGGTGCTACAGGGGTAGCGTTCTTCACCCCATTATCATGCAGTTGCTCTTCTTCCCGGAACAGATAATTCAGGACATTCTCCAGGCTGAACATTCCATTCGGTTCCGGTTCGGTGGAGTTTCGAACCGTTTGGGTAGTTTCCAGGTCAACCGGGAGCGCTGTGTAGCCCATATCACTTCGCAAGGGAAGAGCCGCTGCACCTCCGTTACTGGAAATTTCGTTGATTTCCTCCAACGAGTTTCCAATCGTCGACAGATAGTTGGCATCCGTGGTGATCGAGATGATCTGTTTGTCGTACTCCGAACTGTCCACCGTATCGTTATCCAACAGGTCATCCAACGTCGAGTGGTTGTTCTTGGCAACCGAGTGGTACACGGAGAATAGTTTCTCTTTGTCCTCGATGAGACTCATCAATGGCGGAGCAGGTTCCGGATGGATTACGTTGATGAAGGGATTTGCTAGCGTAGCTGGGAAAGACGGAACGTAAGATTAATGAGAACAGCTGCTTAAACGCATCTTACCTCCAAAGGTAGCAGCTGTTGCGTTGTACGGGGACTTGGCAGCGTCCGTCGTCAGCTCAACAGGGAAGGACGTCGTAACATACGGTTCGTAGTAGAAGTCCTCCTTGATGTGATCCTTCGGCAGGAATCCACCTGAAAGATACAAACTTTACTCTGTAGATCCTCAACCTAGAATGTCAACAAATAAATTCAACTAACCTTCGGTTTTCGTAGGCGGCGAAAATCCACTGCTGCCAGCCGATTGCTCTTCCAATCGGAACAAAGGATGCTCCGTATTCATCTCCAACTTCGTATTGTACACAACTGGTTCATAGGTTTCCTTGTGATTGGAGTAGTATACGTTCTTCTCCGGATATCCAACTCCGTATTTGTCGTACACGGGAATATAGGTTCCTTCCTGTGGCACCTCGTACTTGGTTGGGATGAACTTTTTCAGTTCGTTTTTGAACAGTTCCTTCTTGGCAGGGATGTCGTACTTGGCCAAAGCGTCCGTATCGTACTCGTAGTCTGTGTCAGCGATCGTATCGTACTTATCGCGAATGATTTTCGTGTTGTAATGATTGCTCTTGGCGTTTAAATCGTAGTTCTCGGTGAGTGCCGGATATCCTAACGATTGGTCGTAGCTGTAATCGTACTTTGGAGGTTTGAACGGCATGCCCGGGTGGATTTCGTGATCGGCAAGAACACCGTACGGCTCGTAGCCCTCGGTGATAATGGGATAGTTGGTTGGATTCGGTTGGTAGAAGTCGTACGGAGCCGCTAGAGGGATCTGAGCCTCATTCTTTTTGACGGCATCAGCCGGGAGGAAAGGAATGATTTTCAAGTTCGGAAGACTCGGCGGAAGCGTGGGTTCACTGTAGTCTAGATCGATGTCTGACTCGAGGATCGACGGTATACTGCTGGGTCGATGGAATTCACCGATTGGAATGGGTTTCGGTGTGACGGGTCGATATTCCGTACGATTTTTAACATTCTGCTTGCCGGAATCGTTCCTCGTTGAGTCAAATATGTTCGATAGTTCCGTCAGTAGAACTGATAGAAGGTTGTTTTCTTTGGTTACTAGTGGCTTGGTGGTGTTCTTGAGGGTAACTGTCTTGATCTTCTGCGTTGTTGTGGTCACAGGCAGTTCTGTGGTTGGTTGCTCCGTGATCGGATGCTCCGTTTCACTTTCACTCTTGAATTCCATTAAATCGTCATCCGTAGTCGTCACTACGGTTGCTGCCACTTCCTGGGAATCAACTGTGGTGCTTTCCACTGCCTCATCCTCATCTATTTGTTCCGCCGTTGTTGTCTCAACCGGTGACTCTGTTGTCAACATGTCCTCAACCAACATTTCGTCATTCTTATAATCCACCGTTGACTCCTCGCTGGAATCATTATCAGATGCTTCCGTGGTCGTCGCTTCATCGACGCTCCTCTCAGTCGTTACTTCGCTACTTTCCGTTGTCACTTCTTCGGTAGAGGATGGTACCGTTATCGAAATCACTGTCGTAGGAATCTTTTCGAGCTCGAAGCCGACGAACTTATTATTCGGTCGTTTCGTTGCAATCGTCGTCGTCGCAGGCTCGACCTTTTCAATTTTGGCATTCAGCGAGCTTAGAATCGATTCCACGGCCGAACTGCTGATGGAATCATCCACCTTGATGACGACGTCAATGGGTGAGTTTGTCGTTCCCTTCTCCGTCGGCATGGGATCTTCCGAAGAAGAGCGCTCGGCACTGTCCGTGGTTGAGGTGAGGGTTTCAGTTTCCACGCTTTTGGCTGTGGATGACTCGGCGCTTGTCCGGAGTTCTTCCGAATCGAAATACTCTTCAGATGAGCCGAGATCGGCGAGTGAATTCGATACGTCGGTTAAGTTTTCCTTCAGCAGGGAGTCCGATTCCAGATCTTGGAACTCGGGTTCGGCTTTGGTTAGCTCAATTGCAATCGGGATTGTTTGGTTTTCTTTGGGCTGATTTGCAGCGGTAGTTGGTTCGGCAGACGCGACTGTAGTTGTAGGTGGCGTTGTAGTTGTAGTTGGGGATGATGTTGTAGCTGGAGTTGTAGTTGTGGCTGCAGTTGTTGGTTTGGCTGTTGTAGTTGTAGCAGGGGTCGTTGTCCTGGCTCGGGTTGTAGTTGAAATAGGGGTAGTTGTCCTGGCTCGAACTGTAGTTGTCGCTGAGGTCGTTGTTCGGGCTCGGGCTGTAGTTGTCGCTGGAGTCGTTGTGCTGGCTCGGGTTGTAGTTGCCACTGGGGTTGTAGTTGTGGTAGTGGTTGGAGCAGCCATGGTTGTCGTCGTTGTTGAGGGTGGAGCTTTCGTAGTTGTTGTGGTGGTTGTCGGTCTGGATGTTGTAGTAGTTACCGTCGTACTTGCAATCGGTTTACGAGTAGTACTGACCCTTTTGGCTGAAGATAGAGTTGTCCTAACCGGAAAATTAAAGTCCGGCTTCTCTATGTAGACCGTTTGTGGCTCTCGAACGATTTCCACTCGCACCGTCTGCACTTCAATCGAACTCTCTGTCGTAGGAATAAACTCGGTCGATGTAGAATTCGTCGTTTCCAGCAAATCGTCTGCATTGCTATCGATGAACTCCAACCCGGCCTTCAGAAAGTCAAAAAAGCTCTTCTCCGATGTTGAACTGACGGGAGTTGACTCCGTGACTACCAGCTCTGTAGCATTCTTCGCCTCCGGTTTCGGTTCATCTGGGTCCGGACCGAAGAGGATGGAAAAGAAGTCAAACGGCTCCTCTTCTTCCTCAATCTTCCGGGAACTCAGTCGCTTCTGGTCACTGTGTTCTGAAACGAGCGTTGAGTTATCAATCGAACTGCGGACCACTCGAGATCCTGTTGAGAACTTACTACAATCGTATCGCACTGCGCAACATTCTCCTCGGGGCACTCGGGGCGTACAACCCTTGATAGCTGGAGCACACTTCTTGGGGGTACACTTCTGCGCTCCACGGATGCAGAAACACACTTGGCACGGATCCGGGCTGCTGATGCGTTCTCCTTCTGGATACATTTTATCATCAATGGTGCAGCCAATAGTCTTGACTCCCTTCCGTTCTACCGTCCGCAGGTAATGACGATTGTTGATCCTTCGAACGAGATTCGGTGATTCAGTGGATGTTACTTCCTTCACGGGTGTTTTTCCCGTACAGTCGTATCGGATAGGGCAGCAAGCCGAATCGATAAATATGGGGGCGCAGCGTGGATTGGGAAGGGCACATTTTGGCTTAACACATTTTTGAAGACCATTGATACAGTAGCAGTATGAGCATAGTGAAGATGAAGTCATAGCGGAGCCAGACTTGTACACAGTGCCGTTGACAATGCATGCTGAAATATATCCAAATATAAATTAAGTAATTTCCAAAAAGATAAATCAACCGTTTAATTACCTCCGTTTTCCTCAACATCATCATCGTCAGATCTTCGTAGGTAGGAATTGGGGTTCGACAGTCGGTCTTGAGCTTCCTTCTCATAGTGATCTAGGAAATGAATTTTCTTCCGATCGCCACTATTCTTCGTGGCTAAATTAAGCTTCGAGCACTGCAGGTAAGGACAGCAGGAGCCACTCTTATGCACGAGGATGCAACCGCGTGGTGGTGGGATTGGTTGTTCTAAAAGATAATGTCAATAAATTCCCTTAGCTTCCGAAACCGATCTAAAATACGCTGCACGTCTTCAAGCGCCTACCGATAGGCAACCGAACACTCAACTCACCCGGACAAACCTTCAGCGCGCAGATCAATGTTTTGCTTTGGCACTTGCACATCAGACACGGTTCCTTCGTGGGAACAATCGATCCTTCCATAAAGTGGGTCCCATTATAGTAGCAGCTGTTCGTTTCTGAAATCGAAATAAAAAAAAAAAAAGCATCAATATTAAAGCTCCAACAAGGCAATCAATCAATTGATAGCAGAAATTTCCATGTATTAGCAGACGCATCAATCAACATCAAGCCGGAAGAAACGATGAATCGTTCCGACTCGCCACACAAAGTGCGACATCAAAAGAGAAACATGTTTACAACAGTCACAACGATCACGATCGGTGCGCGGTGCGTCATAAATATCGGTCCGCTATTATTGGTTGTCATTTCTGACCCACTGACACAGATCAGCGCGATGTCCAGTGCATCTCCCGACGGCTGTAGGGTCGGTCGATGATGGCAGCATAAAATCCAAGAGTTCACAACCTTTTCTTTTCCACGGAAGGGGAAGAATCCGACCCTACTGCTCCCTCAGCCAATTGGCCTAGTGCTGGAGTTCCCATCAAAAGTGAAGCCCAATTGCGGTAAATGATCTCCTCTCTCCTATATAACACAAAATGCGATCCATAATAGAGGAAGTAATGATAAACAGGCACCTCCACACATGACCGACGACGTTGGCGCTGGAAGGGAGGAAGAAAGAGCGCTCAAAGAATAAGTGCGCTCGGCCCCACATCAGTCTCTGTCCGCCGGAGAGAAGACTCCTCCGGTTTGGCTTTAGGTCATATGAGAAGAGTCTTCGCGCCTTTCCATGCGGGAAGTGACTGTAATCATTGCTTGCGTTTTTGTTGTTGTTGTTAATATGTTGGTACTTTTCATGCCCGCAACAAGAGCGAGAAATTTACGCAGTCATTAGCGTAACATTGTTGCAATTTGTCTTTGCGAAGCGGTACATCAAGGTTTGTGGAACAACGGGTTCCGTTGGGAGCGATGTTGCCAACGTTTGTGTGACTTATGGCGATAAGTGAGCGACGATGGTCATCAAGGGGATGGTAGTTTTAGTCCCAGCCAACAGTTATCATTCTACAATATGAGATTACAGCAGATATGTTAGCTAGGTTTTCGAATACAAATGACGAGCCAAATGTGCAAGTTATGATCTGAGGCAAGAGAGAGGAAACTAAAAACTTTAATCTATTAAAACCGGTTTTGGAACTGATGCGATTCGAGCTATCAATAGTGAAGCATTAACATGAGCATGATTGACCACCCGAAGTTGCTACTTCGTTATTCGCATTTCAGTTGTTGTTACACAGAGAACCAACAGACGATATTTCGGGGTTAGAAACATCTGCAATTTGTGAAAACTGAAGGCACAACCGGCACTGGTCTCACCCAAAAGCAGGTCCAATAAGCAAAGGGTAGGTATGTGTTGACGTGAAGCTCGCTTTGTTAGAAGCCGAGAAATCCTCAGCACTTCCAAAAAAAATTATATGTTGGATAGAAGGCTTCGATTACACAGAAAAAAATAATTAATTTTAACAGGCGCGTAAAATTTCCCCTCATTTAATTCCACACCAAGGGAGGCGTAGACAACGAAATTGTTTGCAATTTTTCATGCGCCTTACAACAATGTTTGTAATCTCTCATACAACACGTTAGATTCAGGCGTTATGTGGCTTAAATTTACATAAAACATCCCATTATTTTATACCGAATCCAGCATTCCCTTTATGTGCATTACATAACGCAGAAAATTCCATGTTTCATTTTATCTGTGTAGCAGCACAATTCGTTTTCGTAATCAATACGCTGAATTCTAGAGAGAATAGTCAAAGGTCGAGAGGAACATTTCTCGAGTAATTCATGTGAAGGGCCTAAAAGCCATTTGTAAACAATGACTTTAAATGTCGATTTCTCTTGAATCTTCGAATCACTCTCGATAAATAAAAACAGCATGTGGTAGAAGAATGTTAGCTCTACCATATGGAGTAGCTGTATATAGTAGGATTCATGTGGTTCGTGAGAAATCAACGTTTAAAGTCATTGTTTACAAATGTCTTTTAGGCCCTAATCATTAATTACTCGAGATTTGTAAACAATGACATCTTGCGTCTTTTTCTGGGATCTGATTGCTCTCACAAACGCTCTCCAGAAACAGATAGAGGGAGTTATTACCTTCCCGTCGGTAGTAGATATACATGTTAGCAACCTGGCATTTCCAGGAAATTTGCGTTTACAATTGTTAATTTCGACCTTTTGACGATTTTGTCTAGAATTCTTGTTATGTTACAGATTATGCTCCATTAAGTTAGTTTTAAACTCATGCTCAAATGTATGATATATTAAAATAGTAGTTGCTTTTTAAACCAACGGTCAGGATGCCAGATTGGCGCCAGTCACAAGGTGTGATAGTGGTGTTTATTAGGAAGACAAGGTTTTTTAATGACGCTTGAGAGTCGACTTGGACCTATTTTAACCAATAATGCTATTGCCGTTGGAGCCAGCCATAAAGTGTGATGGTGATTCTTCTTTACCACGGTGGCTTACTTCCTTGGAAATTAAGCTGGCTGCTGGTACCAGGTATGATTTCCGAAGGCATGGTAACCTTTAATAGCGCTTGAAATCCGATTTGAACGGATTTACACCAACACTGAAAATTCATTTTCGTAAATTAGCTTTCACTCGATTCGCAAACATGGATTCTGTACATAGAACAAAGACATAGACCAACCAATTGCTGTTTCTCTTCGATCTTACTCATAAATGTTGGTGTTCCTGCTGGGATGAGCAGGAATCATTAATTTATCCCAAAATAGAGATTAGAGCGCTGTCGAGAGCTAGAACGTCAAGCACATTAAGGGGGGATATACACACAGAAAAAAATAATTAATTTTAGCAAGTCGTAGAATTTCCTCGTGTAACCGTCAAAGGATCTAAACAACGATATTGTTTGCAATCTTTATGCGCACTAGATAACGTTAGGCTTAAATTTCTGATATCTCGTTATTTTCTGCAAATCTATGCTTCCTTTTGATTAATAACACGTTCGTGTTTCACCAGAAATTCAGAACTCCAAGTGTTTGCTTTCCTGCAGTAGATTTTCCGAAGCCAGCTTTTTTTTTCGCGCTGCAGCTAGGTATAATGAGATGTTTGACCGCTCGAACAAACTTTCAACGTCTTTTTCTCAAAACTGCATTTTCGGAGTTTATGCTGAACTTAATTATTTGATTAAGCTGAAACTTATAGGATTTCTTTATTATAGTATTACCTTTTATATGAATCAAAAACTATTGTAATATTTTATTATTATATATGAAAAAATGTGATAAAATGGCGGAAAAATGTGGATTTTTTCAAAAAAATTACGCCATAGGGAAGGTCCGTTAATTATGTCACGCAGTAAGGGGGGACGGGAGGGGGTTGGGAAAACGTGACGATCCATACAAAAAAATTTGAAGGTCCATACAAAAAACGTGACAAGGGGGGGAGGGGGGGGTTTAAAAAGTCAATTTTTGCGTGACGTAATTAATGGACGTTCCCATAAGTGCAATTTTTTTTTACTTTTTTTTTAATTCATCTACTAACTGTAAATGTAATCAATGTAATATTTTTGGGTTAGCAGGTTTCAGATTAAAACTGCGACCAGGAGAGCCGGTACAAGCAAAATACAACGACTTTTTCAACGCACTCTAACGGCCGCCATTTTGTTTGGAAAAAAATTGAAAAAAATATTTTTGTATACTACATGGAAACACTAATAATTTAAAAAAATTTCGATTGATTTGAGTATAAACTTCCCCAAGAATTTTTTTTTATCAAAAATGAGTTTTGTTTTTCGATCTAACTGTATATCCCCCCTTTAATTTAATTAAGTAACTTCTCACGAGTCAACATGGTTTAGTGCGATCAACCACGAACTCAATAACAACTCTTCTTATAAATACAGGATCGCACCCCACGTCAGAAATGTTAAAAACTAAAACTCCTCGTGGTTGCACTTGTTTTAACGTAGGAATACGTTTCTCTTTTCTATACCGGGTGTCATTTCAATATTTTGAAAAATGAGAGAGTTACGAAGGTGTGAAAGCGAAAGGTTTTTGATCGCTAATAACTCTCGTTCAACTGAACACAATGGCTTCATTCATACACCATTTGATCAGAAAAACTTACAAAATTTTTGCATTGAAATAACACTTAAGTGCTACTAATATGAATAGTTTAAATTTTCACTTACAAATGACCTACTTTTGCTTTTTTGTTGAAAATAGGTTTTCTCTATCCGGGCTCTCAAAAACGGGTAACAAATGGTTCAAATTGTCCTTATTTTTATTTCATTTAGTTTCATTCCATTATGACTACAGAAATCTCTCAACTGCAAAATTATTTTGCTTAGTTGCCGGTGTCCGAATTTATAACTGAGGCCCGTCCCCCCTTTAGAATTTTGCTTCGTACTGTATTTTCGTGCTTCTCTTCATCCAGGGCTGTGCTATCAACGCTTCTTTACTGGTAACAAATTTTGCGTAGCTCTTTGTATTGTTTTCGTACAACGAACTAATGTTCTTTCTGTTTCAACAAATGCTTTGTGCTTCTGACAGTTGCGCGTGCGGCATAAAATGCGAAGGTAGCTTCTTCAAAAGTACAAATCTGTTTCGTGGCAGAAAACAACATATAGATTTGCTAGTTCTACCCTCGCTTTCGCAATATAAACGAAAATTAATTGTCCGTGCAGTAAGGATGCCGATTGGGCCACTTAACAAGTATGATGGTGGCTTTTGATAGGAAAGACAAGATCATTTAAAATGTTCAGTAGCCACGTACAATGTGTGGTATCAAGTAGAAAGTTTGTAGGTAGATTATCATTTGACAGATAAGGTTATTTAAAAACGCTAAAAAGCCATTTTGAATCGATTATTACAAGAAGCAAGCAATATTTAAAACGTCCGAGAACTGGACTGATTTATACCTACACTAAGGTCGCCTGTCCAATCAGAGGTTATAGAAGATAAACATGTAAACTTCCATTGCCGGCCACACCGGTCTTCTCCGTTACTAGTGAAAAATATGGTAATATTGGTTGGAAATCTTCTCAACGAGAAACCAGCGAAACTCTCGCACCCTAAGATTAGAAGAAATTGAGTGGTTGGGAATGGAATGGTCGAGGGTTCAAGCGATATCACTCTAGATTCTACAAACAAATGTATTACTCCAAGCTGTAAGTACGTAATTATAATGTTCTCAAAGAAATATCTTCTCATCAACAGCGCGTAAAATTTCCCTTCGTTTAATTTCAAGCCCAAGGAGGCGTAAACAACGAAATTGTGTGCAATCTATCATGCGCCATACAAGATTGTTGCAATCTTTCAGACAAAAGATTCAGGCGTTACCTGCCTTAAAACTACATGGAATATCCCATTATTTTCTGCCAAATCTCGCATTCCTTATATGTGAATTATATTACGCAGAAAATTTCTTTTTATCTGTGTAGGAGCGGACAGCAATTTCAGCTAGAAGATAGTAGAAAGAGAAAGTATAGATAGTTCCGTTAGAGTACCGCAGGTTGTGCAAATTGTATAGAAGCAGTTGATATTGAGCGGAGGGTTATTTTAAAAGGCAGTACCCGAACAAGCACAAGGAGGAAGGATACCCCCCTTTGACTGGCAAACGAGTGCTCTATTTCAACTGTTTCTATTCAATTTTCACAGCCTGCGCACTTTAACGGAGCTATCAATACTTTATCTTAATATCTTTGGCTCTAGCAGAAATTGCTGTCCGCTCTTAGGGTCTCATGTTGATGGAAGATATTTCCTTTAATGCCAGGACAGTGCTTTTACACCGGCAAAAAGATAAATTCAAAGTGGATAATCATTTCAAACAGAAGAAAATGTCCAAACTTGCATCGGAATACTCTTTTTGCAGGCCAAGCATGCGGGAATGCCATGAGCCTAATTGGGTGCAATTTGTCCCCAAGGCCATGAATAAATCGAACTACGTCCAATCGAAACTTATTGGGCCATGATGAAGCAGACCAAGAGGGAAAATAAAGAATGCAAATGACATGCGACTGTACAAGCTTTGCAAATTGGGTTTTTATCCGATAAAAACATAAGATTTTATAGTAAATTAAAT
>JASCZW010003922.1:0-82159 GCA_034211315.2 Aedes japonicus
TGTCACAGCACCACTTCCAACTTTAGATTTAACGGTGGTGGACATACTATAACGCATAGCGATAACACACGACCTGGGACGTTAGGTTTAACTTGCACAACTGGCATAAAATCAATAATCATGAGTTATGATTCTCGGTTTTCAACTGGCGACACATTGCACCATTTAATTTGATTCGTTACAAAAAAAAATAGGACGCATAACGCATAGACCCTTCTGATAAGTTAGTCTCAGTAGGCTGCGAATCCAATGGAATCTAGCGATGGTAAAAAAAAATTGTCGTTGGTGGCTGAGATTCAATATATTGGATAGGTTTTGATTGAATTTCCGCTTGAACGATCCACTTAAAATAGTGGATATTTTCCTTCACCTATGGGCGTTCATTGTCCAGTTTGTTTATTTTTCACATAATGTTCTTTCTCAAGAGTATGTGCTCTTATTCGAAACCAAATGTAAGCAAATTCTAAGAGCGTTTTATGGCAGCATTTTCAAGATACATTTATTTTAAAAAAGAATGTCATAAAACTTTTTCAAAACTTTTATCAGGTTTTATGAAACTTGCGAAACGATGTCTTGAGAGGGGACTCAAGTATCTTATCTCAAATTACTTATAAGGTGAATTACATTTATAAATGATGTAGTTTTATGGAGGTTTCTTCAAGTGTTCTTTAATAACTCTTAAGAACTGGTAATCAATTAAAATCAACTTAACTTGGAAAATGCCCTGATAAAACCAGATGATCTCCATAATGCTTTGATAAAACTATCATAAAACATGAATAAAACCAATTTGCATTTGAATTGTTACTTGGGTTAACATCTATGTCGCAAGGAAAATCCGGGATAAATTCAAAGAAGTCCCAGTCCAGGTGGTATATATTTCCTTGGAAAATGTTGCAACAAGATTGCATACTTCTTCCGAATTGCTGACAATGCGTTCATCTAGATACATGGATGATGGAAAATTGTCAGTTTTCAATTTTGTTTTAACGTAATTGAAAAAGGTCTTAGGACTTTATTTCATTTTCAGATTTAGTGTTTTACTCTTCAAATGCGATGTCGATGGCTTAATTTAGTAGAATACAAACGTCTGAATTTTGCTCTAAATCTTTATTGCTGTTTTTTTTTTGTAATTTTTGTGCGCTTTTTGCTTGTGATTTTTAATTTTTTTTTATTTGTCCAGACTGGATATTTTGAATTGTCACGACCTCGTATTACCTTGATTGGAACCGTGAATAATTCCTATAAGGATCATTATAAATGACATTTACAGCAATTTCAATATTTCCTTCATTCCGTAGTATTAGTTGCCAGTTTACACTACTTAATCTGCGTTTAATATTTTCGTAATTTGCTTTCTTATATTCAAAGATTTCCTCGAATTCACAGTCGTTGGGTCTTTGAGTTTTATGAACAAAAAAACGTAAAAAAAAATTTACAAGAAATTTTAATGGCATGATCTGGTGGAAAATACACGGAGGAAAACACGTATGTTTCGCCAGCAAAACATGATTTCACCCAAACATGTTAAAATTCTTTGAATTTAGTCGTAGAAATGATTTCTGAATTGAATTTGGCTGAAATGGCTCCACCAGACTTTTTATGGGATTCATGAAAATTTCGGTCGTCTTTGAAAACGTTAAAAGTACTTCCAAAAATTTCTTCACTTCAAACACTTTCAGCTTGTTTCAGTAGCTAAAATTAGCGAAACAAAGGCTAGTAAATTTTGATATATTTCTTTCATATTTGCTGCACTTTTCATACGGTTGAAATTTTGGCAAAAAATAAGAATTATGTTTAAGCGAAGATATTTTTGAAGGTACGTTGGTTTTAGAAATACTAAAAATGTCTTCTTCTTTCTTATCGAAAGTGGTCGTTATATCATAATTTCCCTTCATGTTTGCTGGGCAAATCAAAATTTCAGTCGCACTCATTTTTGAAGGTGCGTCGGTTGATAAAATACTTGTTGTATACAAATGGTACAAAGTCACGAGGTGACCTTGAGGATTCAACTCAAGCAGCATTTAAAAGTTTTCTATTACCTGGGGGCGCATAACTTCACACCTGGTGAGGAGTCGGAGAGATAATTCTGTAAACCGATCCGAGAGTAGCAGTATGCCAGCCAGCACTTTAAGACTTATTGTATGAGCCTAACACCTAACGAAGGCACCGATACTGAATACGTTCCAGTTTAATGATGTGTGACCGAGCCGCTGACTGTAAACAAAAACTACCGTATTAAATGACCGACAAAATCGTTGTCCGATACAACGTTAGAAGATCTTGCGGATGCGCTTTCCACCAGGTTCCGGTAATTGTTCGAAGAAAGTTGATCCTTTGCTGGCACTTTCGCTTTAGGTACTCAATGTGGGATCTCCAGGTGCACTTTGAATCGAACCGGGGCCCAAGATTTTCAAATGAAATAGAATGAGTTGTTGGTGTATCCCAAATTTGAAGCTTCGATTGTGCTGGGTCATGCTTCCTAGAAAAAACTACCAACTCAGTTTTCTCCGTAGAGAATTCGATACCTAGCTCTAGAGCCCAAGTAGACAAATTGTCTAAGGTAAGGGTCCTTGCAGATCGACCCCATTGGGTCCCGTGACAGACACCGTCATCTGCAAGTTGTCTCAACGTACAGTTGTCACGTAGACAACTGTCAATGTCTTTGACATAAAAATAATACTAAAGGGGGCTTAAACAGGATCCATGAGGTAGACCTATGTAGCTTAGTCGGGCAACTGTCGGGTTTCCATGAGAAAACCTCATATTATGCTCTGACAGAAAATTGTACGCAGAACCAATACAAAGTCTTTTATTTTTAATAACAGCCTGATAAGCGACAATTTCAATACCTGGAATTGGAGGAAAATTCACTCTATAGAAAAAGTATCAACTTTGATCCCCAAAAGTATTCCTCCTCCTCGTAAATCCTTACGATCAAGACGAACTATATTGAAATCATGAAACGGAAGATCGATTTCGGAAGAGAACCATGTTTCAAAAAGAGCAAATGCATCACAACCGGTATTGTTAGCTAAAAATTTGAATGATTACAATTTAGGCACAAGACTTCGGCAATTCCATTGCAGAACAATGATCGAGTCCCCGACCTCATTTGGAATAGTATTCGTCGAAGGAAATGATAGTTGCGAGGAGGGGCCACTTACTTGTCAATTGCTTCAAAAATGTCATCACCATAACAATACTTTTAAGAGGGTCAGAAATTAGAATTATAAGTACAGCGACTTGAAGATACGTTCCAAAATGTCATCAAATGAGAACAGCTCAATCGAGGAAGGGGTTTCTGTTCTTAAAATTGGGGCATCAGGGATTTTGGATGTCTCCGAAAGAGAAGGGAAGTCCTGTGTATAGTTAGTATTACGAAAAGCAGGGGGAACTGAATTTTCGAGAATCGTTTCGTCAGATTATTAGTAATCTGATAAAAGTTTAGATGTTTCGTTTTGGGCTGAAAATAGACAACTCATGGACCAGCAGAATCAGCTGGATAGGCTCATGACCGGATAACTTTATGGGAAACCTTATCACTTGGTGTCAAGGATGAATCATCCTCCGAAAACTCATTCATGCATCCGTGGGAGCTGGGTCCTCCCTTAGCTCATAGTGCATAGGGTATGATTGTACTTGTCACACAATCATACTACTGCAAAAATGGTACCTGGCATCGATAACTCTAAATTCATAACTGTGGAAATGCATTTAGAACACATTGAGAGCAAGCAATAAGCTAATCACGAAAGCAATGACGCAATAACGCAAAAACGCAATATTCAATTATTGTACAACAATACAACAATACACCACAATACAATAGAATACAACAATAATAGGCTTAACCCAACACGCAAAACAGAATTACAATCTATTCAGGGAGAAAGAGAAAAACAAAACACATATATTATACGTACACTTACTGCTGCGGCTGCTGCTGATGCTGCTATTGCTGCTGCTGCCGGGTGGAGACCTTGTGTGGCCGCCTATACCGGAGAGGATTGAAGCGAAATGAGTGTGATACGAAGGTCGGTGATGGTTGACAGAAGAAAGCTAACACTAGGTGGACTACTTGTGTGCGTTACCATGCAGCAGGGGCGTAGTGAGGTGGTGGCGAAAGTGGCCCCCGCCAGGCGCGCCAGGCCTCAGGGGCGCTGAAGCTGAAGGTGCTCGAGCTGTTTCGTGAAATTTCTTTTTTTATACTCAGGCTTCTTGATGCTAAATGTTTTTACAAAGAGCTGATAAATGGAGAAAAATTTAAACGTCAATGAATGCTTTACAGTGTTTCACCGAACGCTGTTTTTTTCCTTTTTTGCTGTTTGGTAAATTTATGTTTCGTAACATCTTCTCGAATTTCGGAAAAGGATTTGATGATCTAAATCCAATTACTCAAACTGGAATTTGTGGAGCCACCGAGTATGTTTCTTCCTGTGGAAGGATTTTGAAAAAAAGGATGTTACTTTGTAAAACGGTTGATTCTGACTTTTTGACTTTTTGCATGAAATTAAAAAAGAAACTGAGAAACGGCGACTCATTTTGAAAATTGTGGTCTTGAAATATGGGAGATAATATTGATTAACATCGACAAAGTCTACGAATCCCTGCTTAGCTTAGCTTAGCTTGACTAACTGCACGTATCAATGGTTGCTACTCCGTGATTGATCAGAATCAGTGAAATTGCACAATGAATCAACTGAATGGGGCTGGGAGAAACCGACCATTCTCACTGTACACGTTTCAGTGACTCAATTTCTTTAAAAAACAATAACGGTGCCGGCCACGTCCTTGCAATCAGTTGGGAATAGGGAAGGAAAGTTAGTCTGACCTTTGCTGATTAGGGACCGTGTTTACCTCTGCATTCCCACAAAGGTCACAGGATGGAGGTTTTTCTATGTTAGTAGGGTTGGGCTCGATGGATCAGGATTCACCTTGATAAGTGATGTGATCATATCATATAGTTCATTTAATTCAGGGGACAAAAAGGACAACCATTACCTGTTTTGCTCCGCGTTTTTGAGAGCACTTACTAACACTCAATTGTCTGAAAATCCCTTGCGAGGTCCAACTGGTTAGCGTTCTGTTTTTTCCGCGGTACCTGAATGATGCCTATCCAAAACGGCCAAGTGAACGGCCAAGCTTGGTATTGCAGGTGAACAAAAGTAGCATCGTATCTCGAATTTAACTCCTCCAATTGTGGAGCTGTATCCACAGCAATGCCATGTCGGTAATGGAACTGGTCTGTGGTGGAGCCGATCTACCAAGAGAAGGTGCCGAACATCGGTGTTTGTAGGTTACCGGGTGTCCGGAGAGACCTTCCCGAGTCCTGGAGTTGAGTTTGGTAGACAGGTACAAGCCGGTTGAGCCAAGCACGGCTACGGTGGCGATACAGTTAAGGGTCAAACATGAATTACTTCGATAATAATTGTGTTATAATATCGGAACACCCAACGGAAGAAAATGCACGTCAAACTTGCTACCCTAACCTGCTTATGGTAATTTTAATAACCGAAAAAGTTCTAATCAAAAGATGTATCGGAATAAGGTGACGTTCAAGCGTATAATTGCTTCATGACCGAGAAAAAACAGCCGTCCTCTTTTCATCCACGAAATCGTTAACACACCTCTTGTGATCAAGGTTGTCAATATTGTCAATTGCATTTTTCGATAACTAATTAGCGTTCCTCTTAGGAAAAACGGCAAATAAATCAGTGTAATGGAAAGCGCTCACCCGGATAATCAGCAACAATTAGCAAACGTTTACCAATCGGTTCTATTCAACACAAAAATGATGTTCACACGCGACGGTTATGGTTGAGTTTCTAATAAGGATAAATTTTATCACACAAAAAATACTGAAAAAACGTAACAGCTCACCAAAGCCCAACCGTTTGTGCAAACAAAGTGAACGAATCCCTGCAGTCCAAAACCATCACCATAGAGGTGGCCAGTAACATAAACAGAGGTTTATTTTATTTATTTGTCGTCAATCATTTCGTAGACCTTGTTACATTTTGCTTAACATCTAAGAGTTTTTAATTAGCTAATGTCTAGTTAGCCTAACAAAAAAAGCTTTTTAAGTGCATTTTTATTCATTGTGATATCAACCGTTTCGCTATACGTGTTGAAGCAGGACATCATTCTATTTAAAGGAGCATTTTTGGCATAGTTCGTTCTTTGATTGTTAATAAAAAATAAATTTCTATTCCTTAGAGAGCGACTAGGAGCATAAAAATTTAAGTTTGCTAATATTTCTGGACTGTTTATTCGTTGCTCAATAACATCAGCTATGAAAGCTATCATAGCGAACTCTCTTCGCCTTTGAAGTCCTTCTAAATTAATCAACAAACATCGCGACTCATATGATGGTAATGGCAGACGTGTCCAACCTAATTTTCTCAGAGCAAACAACACAAATTGTCTCTGAACCGATTCTATTCGATTTATATATGTTTCTTGATATGGAGCCCAAGCAACGCTACAGTATTCTAGTATGGGCCTCACATATGCCACATAAAGTGTTTTTAATGTGTAAGGGTCGTTGAAATGCAAACTGTATCTTTTAATAAACCCAAGCATGTTATTTGCTTTATAGATGATACTATTGCAGTGATCAGCAAAGGATAACTTAGAGTCAAGTATAACTCCTAGATCTCTAATTTGACGACATCTTTCAATTGCTAACTGACCTGAAGAGACTGTATTTTGTGTTATGGAATGCTTTCTCGTGAACGATATAGAGGTGCATTTTTTAGCGTTAAGTTCTAACAAGCATTTTTTACTACGGGTGTAAAAATTCTTAATTTCGTGTTGAAAAATATCAAGATCATGTGGTTTTTGTATCTCCATAAACAGTTTCATGTCGTCTGCATATACTGAGACTTGAAGGACTTTCAAAATTTTTTCTATATCGTTAACAAATAAAACAAATAATAAGGGGCCAAGATGTGAACCTTGTGGCACTCCAGATGTAACATTTACTATTTTAGAGAGATTGCCATTAAGTCGTACTCTTTGCGTTCTTGTTGTCAAGTATGACTCGATCCATTTCAGTAATCTTGGATTAAATCCTAACCTTGATAACTTAAAAATCAGCAAAGGTATGTCTACTCTGTCAAAAGCTTTACTAAAATCGTACGTCATTACGTTTAACGAAAATGTTAAGAAACTTATCAAGTTAGTAGATGTTGATCTCCCTTTTACAAAACCATGTTGCTTATTAGTAATCAATGTTTTAGCTTGAGAAAAAAAATTGTCATTTATAATGGATTCAAATAGTTTAGGGATGCAAGATAGAATAGCAATCCCACGGTAAGTTTTTATATCAGATTTTTTACCACTTTTGAAAATCGGAATTAAAAATGATTTCTTCCAAATGGTAGGAAGAATACTGGACTTCAAAGATAAATTAAAAAGCAAAAATAAAGGTTTAACTAATTCTTTCGAAAACGATTTGAGAAATAAAGGAGGTAAACCATCTGGTTTACAAACATCATTCGACGAAATGAAAACTGATGTAGTTGACAATGCATTGAACTTGGCATCGACAAAGATTTCCAAGTTACACGAAAGCGGAAAATGCGAAAAATTGACGGCATTACAGATAATCGACCTCCTCTGTCGAGTGAAAACAGGGGTTCACGTGGCAAGTTAGCTCTGTATTTCACAAAATACTGCAACAAATGGAACAGTGTGGAGAATCAATGGCGGATTTAGCATCGGAATTTTCATTTTTTACATGACAAGGACTCGCAGCTGTGACTATTCCACGATTAAAAGAGGTCGCGGCAGGCTTTGGATTAAAGTATCCTACTGATAATGATACAGAGCTTGTATCTGAAGTAGGAGTTTTTAAAACGGCAAATTGGTGAGATGTTGCCTGACCTGAGTTTTTCTACTGCGCTAGACATATTAAACTGTATCCTTGGATATTCTCTCCAAGATGTTTGACGCTTCCAGTTACAGTGACATAGTGTGAGCTTCAGCAAGTTATAAATAATAAACAAATATCTTCTAGAGTGAGACCTCTGGCTTGGCCATTATTTAGATAGAACCAGATATTGATTAAGATTTTATTGGTGATCAGCTTGCTTCAACTAAGGCACGTAAGGCGAAGTTAGGAATTAAAACGAACTTCCAGTAAATATAAACGTGAATAAAAGTTATTTCAACGGATTTACATGAAATTTTACTGCTGAACTGATATAATGGACTCGATATAACACAAACTTGTAAATGTAACAATAAAAATGAGACGATTTAGATACATACAAAAAGCAATATAAGTTGGGGCGTCATTTTCTTGGTTGGCCAGGGGCGCCACCAACTCTTATTACGTCTCTGCCACGCAGTGATGCAGAGCAAAATGGATTTTCACTTGCTAATTGCAGTATTTAGTAACTTAATTATTGTTATTACACTGCTTAACTGTAGTTTTTATTCGTCAAAACTTAAAAAAAATCTCGATAAAAACTGCGGTATACATAAGGCCTAGGAAAAAAAACTGAATTTTTGATTGACTAATCTGCACGAAACTAATAAAGGTTGTACGGAATCAAATTGCAGCACTTTTAAATGGCCGTTGGATATATTTTATTGAAATTTTGGATGGAACTAGTTCAATGTGTATTTGTTTACGCTGTGTAAGTTTCACTAGCAGATGTGAAATCATTGCGAGGATAGAGTCGGAAGAACAACAGCGGTGCAAAGAAATTTTGCGCGCACACCTCAAAAATCCGGATCTTTCTCATCGTGCCATCAGCAGGAAGCTGGGAATGGTACATTCTCCGGTGTTTCGTGTTTTAAATCGGTACCGTGAACGTTTGACCATCGACCGGAAAGAAAACAAGTGGCAAAGATGGATCTTCGTATAGTGTTAAGAATCAAAAGGCAAGTAGTTCAAGCTTTCAAGAGGAATCCTAACACTTCAGTTCGAGATATGGCGAAGAAACTGAATCTAACCAAAACTTTCGTGCAAGATGCGAAAAAACTTGAAGGACTTCACATGTAAAAAGTCCAAAAGATGCCTAATCGCGATGAACGGCAGAATACGGTAGGTAAAATACGTCCACGGAAGCTCTACACCCAGATGTTGACGAAACCACATTGCCTCGTTATGAATGATGAAACGTATGTAAAATCAGACTTCCGGCAGCCTTCGGGGCTCCAGTTTTTCGATGCTTATCATAAATTCGATTTATCTGAGGACGTTAGAGAGTAGAAGATGTCAAAGTTTGTCAAAAAATATATGATTTGGCAAGCAATTTGCTCGTGTGGAATGCGGAGCACCGCATTTGTGACAACTGGAACGGTTAATGGGCAGGTGTACCTAAAGGAATGCCTCCAAAAGCGTCTACTTCATCTTCTCTTCACGATGGCCCTACGATTTTCTGGCCGGATTTAGCCTCGTGCCATTTCTCGAAAGAGATTTTGGAGTGGTACAAGGCTAATGAGGTCAATTTCGTGCCAAAACATCTCAACCCCCCAAACGCACAGGAACTGCGGCCAATTGAAAAGTACTGGGCCACCATGAAGCAGGCACTTTGGAAGCATCCTAAGGAAGTGAAATTGGAGGAAGATATGAAGAAAAAATGGATTGCCACGCAAAAAAAAGTTGGTCGAAATGTTGTACAGGACCATATGAGTAGTGTAAAGAAGAAGGTTCGTGTATCTGGATATGGAATATTGGATATCGCAATTGAATAAAACAAACATGGGAAAATATTCATAACATATTATATTTTATTCCCTGAAAGTTTGAAGATGATTGGTTGAACGGCCGAATATTTGTATGTGTCTCAATTTGATTCCGTACACCCTTTACTGGAACGGATCATGGAAGTACCCAACTTCACTGCTTGCTTGTGCACTGGAGAATGAGTTTCTTAATAAATGTGCTCAGATTTAAAGAGATTATTCAGGACGCAGCATTAAATCCTCGAAGGAGAACGAAAAATTCAAAATTTGCTTCAAACTACACACTTAAAAATTATGAATTTTACACGAGACGTAATTCATGTTTGTAAAAAGTCAGAGAACGTAAAGAAAGATTTCGTGTAAAATTGTGTCCCCTGAAACTGACACATACGCAATTCGACGAAAAATGTGTTTGATTGAATATATTTTCTCATCTCTTTCAACTCATTCTTATGTATTAAAGGACGCTTGCATGTGGCGGTCTCAGGAGACAGAAATTTAGATGACATTTTGGTAGTGTGTACTGTTGATGCATTATTTTTCATGCGGAAATATCGTAGTTCTAATGTGAACATCCAGTGGCGATAAGACTGAATCAAATAAGTGTCACCATATGAGAATCGTATATATGTTACTTGAAAAACAAGTTAGAAAAATCGTTACATGTTGTCCCAAAGCATTAACATGCTATTTATTTCGAAGTTTAGGGATGGGCACGAGATACTAATGCATTGTACAAACTACAGAGCCAAAACATATTATGATAATTATCGACAACGAA
This sequence comes from Aedes japonicus, assembly GCA_034211315.2. Taxonomy (NCBI): domain Eukaryota; kingdom Metazoa; phylum Arthropoda; class Insecta; order Diptera; family Culicidae; genus Aedes; species Aedes japonicus. The sequence goes on from JASCZW010003922.1 coordinate 10,484, forward strand.
AGTTTCATCAAAATATCCATATGTGTTGTTTTAACTGTTCAGTCTAAACGTTGATAATCTAATATAGTGGCTCAAATTTGACGCGAACGTTAATATATTACGTCACGGTTATAATGGAGAGGTTCTGAAAACTACGATTATCCATACTTTAAATATTTTGTGTCCTTACAAAATCCCTGATAATGAAACGGAGGTTTTTGTTAGATACTCGAAGAAAACAAAACATTTTGCCCATCAGCGTTTCCGTTGATGTTCACATTGAGAAGGAAAAACAATTATATTCCACAAGATCGGGTTTATTTTGATGAGAAATCTGGTTACAATTGATAAATAACCTTTGTCATTCATCTATTTTGAGCAATACAATATAATTACATTACAATACATGTCATACTGTGCTTCCACCGTCGAATAATATTGCTTTGCTAGAGGCAGATGCTGTCCAATCAATTATCGTGTATTTTTAGTGCTATTGATGGCTTCCTAAAATCGATAAGGGTGAAAGGGAAGCGCACTAGTGATACGTTAGTGTTGATTAGCCTGCAGTGAGAAGAGTCAAACACCGAGGATAACAGTGCGTAGGTGGTGGCCTATGGTCAACTGGTGCCACAACGAATAATAATAACTCGAGGGATAAAAGCGGTAAAAGCCAATTTAGGTCTACGTATTGCTGTGATGTTCCATTGTTCGTTTAATCGTTCAGTGGTTACGCTTCTGGTGATGACCAATTTAATTTCTTTTTTGCGACTAATTGTTGGCAAATGAATATGTTTTGTTTGATCGTGGCATATTTGTAACCACAAGTTTCAAATAGGCAGGTGTTACTACTGTTGAAGAACTTGGCAGATGTCAAGGGAAAATTTTATTTATTTTTAAATAGTTGAACGCTGAGTTCTGTTTACTAAGTTAACTTCTAAACCATATATGCAAATCATCTGACAACAAAATTACAGTCTTCGTATGTATTTACCTTTTTAAGCAAGCCACCATCCCTTCTAAGATCTTGCCATGTATACAGCTCCACTTAATAGCAAGATCAAATTGAATTATCGGTTTGTATTCACAGTAACGCTGTATGCAGGGCCAAAACGGTGGGGCGGACCCGTAGGCAGAGACAATTAGGTGAAACCCGCGGGAACATAAGATTTTAATGCCTACGATACGGTCCAACAAATCAAATAATGCCTGGGACAGACATACAACGTACAACGTTGTACAAACTGTCAAATACTTTAATCCAGTACTAAAAAACAGGTACTAGACTAAAGGAGTACAACGTTGCACGTTGTATGTCTGTCCCAAGTATAACCCATTCGCAATTCTTATGCTTTCAACAGGATTGCTAGTTTTGAAGGGTGCGTCACTCTCACTGAAACCGTTGTATTAGAATTCACAGCAGCACAGTCGAATCGGTAGGGAAAAGAAAATGATACTGTTTGTTCCCTCCTAGACGCCGACTGTCATACCACTCCATTTTCCAATTCCAGCTAGAGTGATTCCCGGATGCGCCTTCACTTCCCAATATATATTCAATGTCATAAAGTAGTAATAAAATACAGTAAATGAATATTATAATGATAACTAATGCAGTCAATGAATAAAAGAATGATAACAACATTTCCATTTTAAATTACATGTACAAAGATTGTTGTCCTGCTGCAATTTTAAAAGGGCAACCGTATTGTGATCTTGGAAGTTTAAACAATGTAGCTACAAAGATAAAAATAAAACCATTATTACAATACATGGGATCCATGAATGATCTGAAATTATATAGATTATAAGGAATTGTAAACCGGAACATTTCGATGTGCTGTTCCGTTTCCGTGCATCGTAATAATTATTTGTAGTGAATCTCATAGGTGATTATAACATAAGATATTTAAAGAACGTACGATAATACTATTAAAAACATAGTAAGCAATACAGTTAACCATAATAAAATATATATCCGTAACATAGCTGGTCACCCACTCATTGAAAGATTTCAACTGTTGCAGCTTCTATAGGATTAGGATCTAGTAATATTAGTTAGTATTTGTATTCAGAGAACATAATATGCGCATGTACAAAGTATATCTGAAACAACTGTTTTTTTTTAAATGAATCAATTCTTTGTACAGGTTCTAACGAATCAACTTTACAGAGCCAACATTTCATATTTATATACATCGGATATCTTAAAGCTAAGGCAAGGGGGATAGAATCGATTACTCGCGGCCGTTTCGTGGTTAATAGGAATAGCAATTTAACGGATGTGAGCTGAGCGGGAATTTGAAGTAAGGTTTAAATAACACATTAATTTTAAATTCTAAATTGTTTAAAAATGTATTACCATATTTTTTTGGGTTTCTTTTCACCTAAAGTTTTTTGAAAAAGAAAAAAAACACACACATACACAGAAACAAACAAATGTTTACATACAGGTTGAACAAACAACAATCTAAAGGTTAATGTTAGTGAAAAACTCACATGTATGAGTTTCATATACTCCAGATCAAGAATCATAATGCTCAGATCTGAGTCTACGATGCTCAGCACAAGAGCAAACAATGTGATCTGTGTCCTCGTAACCTTATCCGCATTCACAGAGATTGCTGTCGCTCAGCCCAACACGGTATAAATGAGTGTTCAAAGAATAATGCTTGGGCTTGAGACGAGACATGACACGAATGAATTCTCGACCCGCATCCATCCCACAGTGGGAAAAATGGGACCCAAAATCACAACTAATCAAAGGTGCACTTATCCAGCCCTGTAAAACAGCTTATCTTTTTGTTAGAAAATGCAAAGAATCGAATGGAGATAGTTTAATCTTGGGCAGACCCCGGAAGTGGCTCATTTTGCCAAATTTTTCCTAATACTAGATATGCCATGTGGTTTTGGAAATTTGAGCGAATTAGAATCTTATAAAAAATGCAATACAGTATTGTGGAACTGTCCGGGGAACTGAATAAAGAATATATCGTCTTGTGTAAACATCAGTTATTGCCAATTTTACCCGCTTTTCCCTGCATACTGGAAGAATCAATAGATAAAATGCGATTTTTGGAATAGCTGCGCATTAGAATCAAATCAAATGCAATATTTTGAAAATGTCTGGAAAATCGAATGAAGTGGATGTCGACTTATGCAGACTTTAGGAAATGGCTCATTTTGCCCGATTTTCGCTTAATTTAGAAAAAAATAATTGAATAATCCTACATTTATCATATTTTCACTAATAATATTGAACCCATTTGGGATCTACTACTGAGCAAATGTCTGGAGAATCCAATGAAGGCAATATCGTCTTGTTAAAACCTCAGGAACTGTCCATTTTGCCCGATATTCCTCATATATTGAAAATACTAGGTATGTCATGTGGTTTTCGAAATTTCCGCGAATTAGAATGTATAAAAATTCAATGCACTATTGTGAAACTGTCTGGGTAATTGAATGGAGGGGATTTCGACTTGTGTAGACGTCAGTTATTGTCCATTTTACCCGCTTTTCCCTGCATATTGGAAGAATCAATATATAAAATGCGGTTTTTGAAATAGCCGTGCACTACAATAAAATCAAATGCACGGCAATATTATGAAAATTTCTGGAAAATGAATGAAGGGGATGTCGTCTTGTGCAAACCTCGGAAGTAACTCATTTTGCCCGATTGTTCTCTTATTTTTGAAGAAAAATTGAATAATCCTGCGTTTATCATATTAGCTTTGAATCCTAAAGGGTTTGAGCTGTTTAGTGGAATACCTGTAATTAGAAATTAGAAGAAAAATTAGTATTTTCCATTTAATTCCGCTACCACTTATCTTCGACAGATACGCGTATTTCGCCTACAACGTGTAGATTAGTGTCTCGTACTAATAACCTCGACCTCGACAGTCGAGTTATTAGTACGAGACACTGAAGAAGTCTACACGATGTAGACGAAATACGCGTATCTGTCGAATATAAGCAAAGGTAGTTGGAATTAAATGGAAAATACTATTTTTTCTTCTAATATCTAGTTATATTAGCTTTGATAATATTGAACCCATTTGTGCCTTTGTATTGTAAAAATATCTGGAGAATCAAATGGAGGCAATATCGTCTTGTAAAAAAGTCAGGAACTGTCCATTTTGCACGATTTTCCCCACATATTGAAAATACTACACACTTAGATTTTTTACAGAAATCTGTAAAACGAGCCACTTCCCGAAGTCCGCATGAGTCTACATCCACTTCATTCGATTTTCCAGACATTTTCATAATATTTTAGTGCATTTGATTTGATTCTAATGCACAGCTATTCCAAAAAATGGATTTAATCTATTAATTCTTCCAGTATGTAGGGAAAAGCGGGCAAAATGGCCAATAACTGATGTTTACACAAGACGACATACTCTCCATTCAGTTCCTCGGACAGTTCCACAATAGTGTATTGCGTTTTTATAGATTCTAATTCGCCCAAATTTCCAAAACCACATGGCATATCTAGTACTTTCACCATGTGGAGAATATCAGGCAAAATGGACAGTTCCTGACGTTTTTATAAGACAATTTTGGATCCTCCATTGGATTCTTTAGAAATTTCTACAATAGTACAGCACAAATGGATGCAATATTATCAGAGCTAATATGATAAATGTGTGATTATTCAATTTTTCTTCCGAAATTAGGGGAAAATCGAGCAAAATGAGCCACTTCCCGGAGTTTGCCCAAGATGAAACCATCACCATTCCTTGCAGTTTTTTAAATAAGATAAGCTGTTTAACAGGGCACTTATCCAGCGGCCTTTATTTAGTTGTGATTTTCGGTCCCATTTTTCCCACTGTGCATCCCCCTAAACCAAGACTTTTTCGACACCTTTGGGACGATAGAATATTGCCATCGCCCCAAATCTCCTTTACTCCATCTATACTGCCAGCTGACGAGTGACTGTTGACGAAAAATAGGAAAAAATTCGTTGAAGGCGATTTGTCGATAATAAATATCGCCTTCCATAGCGCCCACCTTTGTCGGCAAGTTTACTCTTTCATTGCCCTGAATCGAACAATGAGAACCGATACAAAAGTGATGATAAAATAACGCGAGGATAAAGCACTTAGAAGCTCCTTTGTTTTCATGAGAAAATACGAGGAGTGCTTCACCAACCTCAAGGAGTGAATAGCCTCTATTGAAGTTGAACTGAGACTACCCGTGAAAATGAAATACTGATCCGGTGTTAGTGAGGCAATAAATTCCAGCGTAAAGTGTATTGCCGCTAACTCAGCGACATATACGAAACAAGGAGCTTCAAGTTTACATTTGGGGCTATGAATTTGGTTATATATAAATGTTTAAATCATCTATGAAGTAAAATCAATAAGACAATATCATCAAATATAATGATAGTGTGAAATATGATACAGTATTGACAACAATTGAACTGCTACATCAGACACTATCCGAATGGCAAACAGCGCTGCACGAATCAGATCAGCTCAGATTTGGAAAAAAATTCCTTCGCAAGCCGGGATTGAAAAATAAATTAGATAATAAGTGCAAAAGCCTATCATAGATTCCGTTGCAGCTTTTTTTTATTCGAGGCACTAGATACTTCTAAGTCATGATGATAATTGGACATATAAGACCATTATTCAAAGTATATATAACTTATTAGGTGAAATTATATAAAAAATATTATGTTAAAATATAAATCCTGAAAACACTAGTCATGATAAAAATAATAATGATGATGATAAAGATGAATGGTAATGGTAATGAAAAAACAATGTCTATAAGATAATTTATATAAATATAGTAAAGGAATATTATAATATGAACTGAAAATTACATGTATACCGACTGCTGTTTTGTTGCAATTGTAGACAAACCTGCGCATCCTTAATAAACCAAAAATTTTAGATAATGTATGACATGAGAAAAAAATTGAATTTTAAATTTTAAATTATTTTATAATACCTGATGACCTGGATGACCTGGATGACCTAAAAGATATAGAATGTAAAATTATTATATGATTTACCGGTCGCACCCCTTCACTTTACTATTGTCAGATTGACTACATTGCCCAGGCTAAGCCAACCCGCGTCTCCATGTTTCAGCTGGCAGACTTTTGTGAGCATATGACTCGTAGAGGCGTGAGGTAGGAACTTGTGAGGACCGGAGGTCGGTCGCACCCTCCTTTAAAGTTGTTAAGCCCCTCCTCAGTTTGAAGCCCCACAAAAACTACCGTATTCAATGATCGACAAAATCGTTGTCCGGTACAACGTTACAAGAATTTACGGATGTGCTCCTCGCCAGGTTCCGGTTATTGTTCGAAGAAAGTTGAACCTTTGCTAGCATTTTTGCTTCAGATACTCAATGTGGGATCTCCAGGTGTACTTAGAATCGAACCAGGCCCCTAGATATTTGAATAAAATAGAATGAGTTACTCCAAATTTGAAGCATCGGTTGTGCGGGTTATGCTTCCTAGAAAAAAAAACTACCAATTCAGTTTTCTCCGTAGAGCATGCAAAACCTAGTCGTGTAGCCCAAGTAGACAAATTGTCTAAGGTATCCTGTAAGGGTCCTTGCAGATCGACCCCATTGGACCTCGTGACAGACACTACGCCGTCATCCGCAAGTTGTCTCAACGTATAGTTGTCACTTAGACAACGGTCAATGTCTTGGACATAAAAATGGTACAGAAGAGGGCTAAAACATGGTTTTTTAAGAGGGATGCATGCAGCTTACTGGAGAAACTGTCGAGTTTCCATGAGAAAAGCTCATATGTATCTCTGACAGCAATTTATACAAAAAAATATTCATTAATGATGTAAAACCACTAGAGTGGAGTTTGTCTAAAAGATCGTCAACAGATACGGAATTAAAAGCCCCTTTTATATCCAAGAATACAAAAGCCATTTGCTCTGTTTTTGCAAAAGCTATCTGAATATCTGTGAACAGCAACGCGAGACAGTCATTTATTCCCTTACCCCTGTGGAAACCATATTGAGTATCTCAAAGCAGGTTGTTCGTCTCAACCCATTGGTCCAGACGGAAGAGGATCATTTTCTCCAACAACTTTCGAATATAAGATTACATCGCGATGGAGTGATAGGAGTTGTGGTCGGACGTGGGCTTACTAGGTTTTTGAATGGCAATAACTCTCACCCGTCTCCAATCATCTGGTACAATGTTTAGTTCCAGAAACTGATTAAACAAGTTCAACATGCGCCTCTTAGTTACGCCAGGGAGGTTCTTAAGCAGGATGAATTTGATTCTATCAGCCCCTGGAGCCATACTGCCACACGTAAGATGCGCGAGAGAATTCCACCATTGAAAAGGATTGACCAATTTTAACTATTAAATTCGTGGTTTTGAGAGGAGTGATCCGTGCCGGCACAGAATCTGGACAAACTTCTCGTGCAAACTTGAGGATCCATTGATCCGAATACTCCTTGCTCTCGTTGTTCGTAGTTCTGTTAGGTAATGTTTGCGCTGTGTTCCAAAGAGTACTCATCAACGTATCACGCGATAGCCCGGCTACGAATTGTCACCAGTAATAAAGTTTCGTTGCCTTGACGAGGCTTTTACGTTCGCGTTCGAGAGTCGTGTATACTTCGAAGACCTCAAGTTTTCCATGTCTACGGATAACTTTAAACGCGTCGGAAATTTTAAGGTAAACCTCGGTGCACCGCTGATCCCACCATGGAGAAGGAGGTTTCCTGCAAAATGACGTTGCTGGAACTGGTATTGATTGAACTTTAAGCGCGCTGTCTAAGATCAGATTGGAGAGGAAGTTATATTCTTTCAGCAATGGAAGCCCTTCTACCGTCATTAAGGCTTCATCTATTCCTGTCCTAAACTTTATGTAATCGATGTAACGGGTTAGATCATACGCTACGTTGATGAATTCCGACGATGGATTTAAACCGGTGGCAACCGATTTTTTATGGGGAGATGATCACTACCGTGAGGATCACATCCCATGTGCAATCCAACGATAACGAATTCGAAAAAGTGTGAGGTCTTATCTACTGCCACCTGAGGATGGACCAGCCAAACGTGTAACTTCTCCATTGTTAAGAACTGTCATGTTAAAGTTGTCGCAGAGGTCATATGTAAAGGAAGACCGAATCCTAGAGGGTTTGAGCTGTTGTCTGGTTGTCCGGTTGTCCGGTTTTCCCCAACCTGTAATGTGAGAGTTAAAATCTCCCATTATCAAACATGGAGCAGGAAGAACCGAACAAATAACTGAAACTTTGTTCTGATGAATTGAGGCTCTAGAAAGAATATACACAAAAGCAATGCAAAGGCTTTAATTTGATGTTGATATCATGACACGGAAGATCCATTTTGGAAGAGAACCATGTTTCAAAAAGAGCAAATGCATCACAACCGGTATTGTTAGCTAAGAATTTGAATGATTCCAATAGGGGGTTTTATTTTAAAAAAACACAGGTTTTTTTCCATCTGTATTGATGATGGGCGTTATTCTTAGCACAATTATATTTTTTATGAATCTCAACGATTTCTTCTCGATTTTTAAACAAGAAAAATCTCATCATTTTTATTTTCACAAACAATTATTTTCAGTAACGGGGGCTCCCGGCACTTAATTTTCAGTAACGGCGGCTCCCATTATGACATAAATGTCAACTTATGTATGCTAGAAATCAATGGTTGGTTTGTTGGTTTAGGCAGTATGTTTTTTGTAGCGTGTTTCATGGTGAAATAGGATAGTGTTGTCTTGCATTCAAAAATTTTTCATAATATTTTGAAATTGTTTTTTCAATAGTTACGCTTGTCAGAATAAAAAAAAAATTAAATGCCGGTATATTATTATATTTATTATCGAACAATGTTATAATCCACATGCCCCTATAATACCCTATTTAGGAACAAGACTTCAACAATTCCACTGCAGAGCAGTGATCAAATCCCCAATCTCTTTTGGGAAAGTATTCATCGAAGGAAATTATAGCTGCAAGGAGGGGCAACTTACTTGCAATTGCACTGTTGGTATGGGAACCCGATCGTTGCTGTTTGCTGCTGTTGTTCGTTCCCGCTTTAAACGTTGGCATGAGAAGCCAATATAGTGGTCCAATCGAACAGGACGAAGAAAATTCACAGAAACTAGAGTCCAAGAAAAGTGCTAAAGCAGTGCAGTAAGAAAAAGTGTTGTGGACTGTTTGCTGATCGAATTTCTATTGCCACTGTTGACGTGAACGATCACATATAAACATGATCAAAATGAAGTTCTAGAACGCGTAAAGGACTGTATGTAGTGTAGATTGCTGAACCAAAAAGTAATGTGACGATTCCTAGCTGGTATCATGCTGCTCGAATGCCGCTCTTCCGAAGTGTCAACATCCTTTCTTCATGTGATGTAAGTTGGTCATGCAAACGCTTAGTTGAAGAACTGAATAGTGAAAGCAGAAAAAATTGGGAGCGTTCTCTTACGCATGGAGAGTTACTTGATTTCGAGGAAACATTGCAATTACTGAAGGAACAGTGCCGTGGCCTTGAGCGATGTTAAACCGATCAACCTTCTTCGGCTAAATCGTCTGTTTGTAAGATCACTCAGCCTGCGTCTAAGCCCGTTCATGTTAAAGCTTCTGGATCTACCTCTGCCGAAAGCAACGAATCTTGTCAAATGTGTGGTGGTAATCATTGCAATTACCAATGTTCCGAATTTCGTGCGTTGTCGGAGCCAGATCGAATATTAAAAGTAAAAGAATCACGAGTCTGTTTCAATTTCCTTCGTCGTGGCCACCGATCTACCCCACCAATTTAAGAGAAGTTGTTCTCAATGTCACAAACGTCATCATTCTCTGCTTCACGAAGAAAGCCGAAAAACTGATAGTATTGAATGCGCGGACCTAAAGCCTCAAGAGCCAAATATTTCCATCCAAGAGTCGTCCACTTCTCCACCACAACAATATATCCCTGTTAGCTCGGTGTCTACGAATGTTTCATCGACTTCTTGTTCAGTTGTTCTGCCTGATGCATCACTTCTTACTGCTGTCGTTAATATCCTTAATAGAAATGATCACGCCGGCCGTTGTCGTGCTTTTCTTGATTGCGGATCCCAGACTAACCTCCTATCTGTTTCGATGTTTCAGAAATTGGGAATCAAAGGTACCTCTGTTAATGCAGATATTGTCGGTGTTAGTGGTGCCCGCAGTAAACCAACATTATTATTCGAATTCAATGTCGTATCATAACACACTGAGTATAATGCCTTCTTGAAATGTTTGATCACAATAACGCATCCTCTTCCGTGTAAAGCCGTCAACATTTCAGGGTGCAAAATTCCCTCAAGTTTTCAACTGGCTGATTCAATGTTTGGTACCCCCGCAGAGATTGATTTGTTAAGTGGAGTTACCGAGTTCCTTCGTCTGTTGAAATCCAGACAACTTGTCGATGGCCTTGGTTTACCAGATTTTTGTGAAACGGAATTGGGTTGGGTCGTCGCTGGCGAGATCCAAAATGAAGCATCAGCTATCGTCAACTCTCAACAGGTGAATTCCACGACAATCGAATAAAACGATTTTGGGAAATTTAAGAGGTAGGCAGCCAATTTTCCTCCACTTCAGAAGAGCAGGAATGTGAGAAGCTTTTTCGTCATTCATACCAAGGAGATTCCACAGGCAGATTTATAGTTGGCTTCCATTCCGAAGTACCCTCCACCAATCCGAGAATAACAGATCATTGGTTATTCGTTGGATAGCTTTTCTGGAGCAGCGTCTTCATAAACAACCGAGTCTGCATGTTCAGTAATCAGCCTTCATTGATGGATTCGAGTATTTGAGCCATTGCAAGAAGATCCGGGAAATCGATGATCGTCCTGACTTGATGAAATATTACATGCCTCGCCATGCTGTGCTGCGACCACAAAGTTCGAGCACTAAACTAAAAGTAGTCTTTGAGGAAACGGCCAAAATTGATTGGGACTCTCCTTTGAAAGGAGATCTGCTGGATGATTGGCTACGTTTTGGTGATTCTCTGGAGGCAGTAAACGAAATGAAGGTTTCGAGATCAGTTGCTAGTTATCAATATACCGCTTTGGAGCTACACGGTTTTCCAGACGCCTCAGGATTGGCTTACGGTGCTTGCATTTACGTTCGTGGCATTAGCTCCGAGAATGATTGTTTTGTTCGATTGTTGTGTAGCAAAAGTAAGATTACTCCTCTACAGGATATGATGATCGCTCGAAAAGTACTCTGGGCAGCATTGTTGCTTTCAAAGTTAGTCCGCAAAGCGTTTCCTATTCTTTATGCTAGTATTTCCAGCGTTTACTTGTGGCTAGACAGTCAAATCGTGCTTGCTTGGCTATGAAAGCCTCCGGCAATGCTTCAATCTTTCGTTTGAAATTGTCCACGAGAACCAGCATAGTCAATGGAATTATGTCCTGTCCAAAAAAAATCCAGCTGACGTGGTATCTTAGGGCCAGTGTCCAGATCTGATAAAACATAACTCATTGTGGTGGAACGGTCCGCAGTTCCTTCAATTACGGGATTATGAACCAACTGCTGTCGAAGAAATATCTGATTTCGAACTTTCAGGAATTAAATCTTCCAATCTAGTCGTAATTGATATATTAAATATCGATATCAAGCGCTTCAGTTGTTTCCGAAAGCTGCATCTTGTCTTGGCTTATGTTCAACGCTTTATCAGAAACGCTTTTTGAAAAATCTGTCGAAAATCGGATCAAGGCAAGTTCCCCTACAATCTCGGAACTCAGGATTGCATTGCATATGGTAGTAGTGTTGATACAACACGAGACAGTAATAGACGAGATTCAGCATTTTGAGCATAATGAGACATGCAAGCGAATTGGTACATTTGTGCCTTTTCTACAAAACAAAGCTTTGAGAGTGGGAGGTAGACTTCAGCATTCTCGTTGGCCAATGCAATTGTTTTGTAAGGTTTCCACGCAAACTAATGGGAGTTGTCACTTGTACTTCCAGAAAAATATTCCGCTCGATTATTCTGCAAGTGTAGATGACATTTTTGTCCATGCAGATCAATTGTAAAAATTGCGCTTGGTAATATTTAGCAAAATGCCGTAACCTCTCTACTTTTTAAGTTGATACTGGCCCTAACAAATTAGCAACAACACAGAAAAAAATCTTGTAGTAAAAACTACCATTTTACCTTGCATTTTACCCAACTATGCCTATTTTCAGAACTATCATGAAATTTCAATCAAATTTACTACGCTTATGGTACAACCTTCAACATTTGTGGTATATTTGACAGACCTCATATTGATATCAACCGTACCATGGTTGTACTACTATAGTCTACATGTTTCTACTCCTACAGCGTTGTACTCTTATAGTCTAGTACCTGTTTTTGAGTACTGGATTAATGTATTTGACAGTTCGTACAACGCTGTACGTTGTATGTCTGTCCCAGGCATAATCGCACACACTTATACCTGGGACAGACATACAACGTACAGCGTTGTACGAGCTGTCAAATACATTAATCCAGTACTAAAAAACAAGTACTAGACTAGAGTACAATACTGTACGTTGTATGTATACCCTAGGTATAACTCTAAGACCAGTAGGTTCAATACAAATACGATTTTTTTCTTGGCTCAGTCAGTACTAGCACATCGGTCCCAAACTCGGTCCCAAGCTCAATAATGCGCCCTCATAATGAACTACACGAATACATTCATAATATTCTGTCAAATCAACATCAAAACAAAGGCGCAAAGATGTACAGCAAGGAGCTACTAACAATCAATATGCAATTAGCGATTTGAAATTGGTTCACTGTTGTAGAACCCCTTGGTCCGAATTACACCTTGAAGCCATCACCTTGCTTTACATATTTGCGCCTTTGTTTTGATTTGTTGTGTTATTTTGACAGAATATTTGAGATTGTGTTCGTGTGAGTTCATTATTAGGGGCGCATTATTAAGCTTGGGACAGAGCTTGGGACCGATGTGCTAGTACTGACTGAGCCAAGAAAAAAATCGTTTTTGTATGGGACTGGTCTTAGAGTTAGTCTATGGTTGTACGTTGTATGTCTGTACACACTTAGAAAATTTTACAGTACTCGGTAATTTTTTTACCGAACTTTCAACAGCTGAACAGTTCGGTAATCCGATTTACCGGATTTTGGTAAAATTTGACAAGTTCCGGTAATTTTTTTACCGGAATGCTATAAAATTTCACCGAAATCCAGTAAATCGGATTACCGATCGTTCAGCTGTTGAAAGTTCGGTAAAAAATAACCGAATACTGTAAAATTTTCTAAGTGTGCAGGCATGGTAAAATCAAATACATTTATAGTTAGGTGAAAATTGTTGGTGTTTGCGCTTAATTTAACCAACGACTGGGGAGTCATGAAGAAAATGAATATCTTGTTTGGCTCAGGAAGTACTAGAACACCGGTCTCAAGCATAATGATTCGTGTCAAAATAACATAGAGAATCAAAACAACAACAAAGATACTAGTACCGAAAGGTACCGAAAAGCGCAAGAATTATTGCAGGGCGCAGACTACAAGGTATACTTCGAACCTAGGGGTTCCACAACAGTGAACAAATTTCAAATCGCTAGTTGCACATTGATTATTGATTTAATCCTTGAAATGGTAGTTTCTACTGCGTTTAGCAACTAGCAAATCTGTCAGTTTTGTTGCTGCTATGCGGCATCTCATTGCACGTCAAAACATCGTGTCAATATGGAGTGACATGTGGCGAACGTAGGAATGATATTTTTACACTGGCGGAAGCCACGACGTCGCGGAAGCCACACCGTTATTTGGGCGTTATGGCCCAAACACAATGATAACGGAAACGGAAAACGGCAAAGCCCGATCTGAGTATGCCTGCTTGTCGAAAAAAAAAACAGGCTAGATCCAAGCCGATTCTAATTGGACATTTCGAAGTCATTTGCAGCAACTGTCAAAATTGCCGTTTTCCGTTCCGTTTCCGTTATCATTGTGTTTAGACGGTTAGTGAACAAGCGATTACTAACACAAATTAGCGATTAATTTTGTTCTTGCGACTGTCTGTGCGTTGGCTTACATGTGAGCAAAGGGAAGTTTAACGTGTCTGTTAGCAATCATTATTTTTTCTGTGTAGGTGACTGTAATCGTGCAACCAGTGCAACACAGTGGTCCTTTGCTAATGTCTGGGACAGACGTACAACGCTAACCGTTGCACGAACTGTCAAATACTTTAATCCAGTACCAAAAACACGTGCTAGACTAAAGGAGTACAACGCTGTACGTTGTATGTCTGTACCAGGCATAATATGTGGGTAAATTATAAGTTGTTATTGTTCATCAATTCTGACTTTACATAGAAAACAATATCAACAGTTTATTTCATAGATTTTTTTCACCGATTGGAATAAAACTAAAATAACAATTGATTTATTTGTGACATTTGTCAAAAATGTACAACTTAAAACGTTACTGATGATTTTGTTTTTGCAATTGCTATCGTAAAGATTTAATCCTTTAGCTGAACACAAAATTTAATCCTTTGGCTGAACACACAACGCTGAGAATGGGATTTTCCCGTCGTTTACGGTTAATATGAATCATGTCTGGTTTAGACTTATCCTATCAGTTAAATCTGTGGATATCAAATGCAGCTGAAGACGTCAATAGATAAGTAATGCTTTTTTTTTTATTTACGTCGTGATTCACTGTTATGCATGGGACAGACATACAACGTACATCGCTGTACTCCTTTAGTCGAGTATCTGTTTTTAGTACTGGATTAAAGTATTTGACAGTTCGTACAACGCTGTACCTTGTATGTCTGTATCAGGCATTAGACCGGCGTATGATTATAATCGTCTGACTTTGTGTTGCACAATTAACCATTAACATCTTGTTTGTAATTTTCTCGCAGCAGCTGGGGCCCGTTCATTGATAATAATTTACTTTTCATGGCTAAAAAACCTCGAGCACGTGCGCAAGAATTTTAGGAACCCGTATCGCTTGCTCGTTTTGGAAATAGTGTATTTAGTTCTGTAAGTCCCATACATTTTAAGTAGTTTGTTACCAGTTCCATATAGACGGGTGCCCTCCACCTTTTGGTGATCGTTGGCAGAAGCTTGACCAAATGGTCAATTTTGAAGCGTGGACATACTTATATACGCATTGAACGATATTACACCGTGTCCAATATATTCTCATACGAAATAAAACTCTATTTATTTCAAATCGATTATCCAGATTTTATTGATAACTTTACCCATTATATTGCAATATAATATTGATCAACAACAGCATGTTTTGGAATAAACCGCCTTTAATCTTCTTGATAAGCTCCAGACGTTTTTCGAAAGGCGGCAAGCACGACTTCCATCGGCATTTCGTCCCAAATTCGATTGATTACGGTTTTGAATTGGTTCATATTAGACGCCCTGTGGTCATTTACCTTCGCCAGCATGTATGACCATACGAAATCATCCAAGGGATTCAGATCTGGTGAACTGGGAGGCCATTCATTCTTGTCCAAAAAGCCGGTCAAATTTTTTCGGCACCAGCTCTGAACGAGATTTGCAGTATGCAATGGCGCTCCGTCCTGCTGAAACACATACTGATCATCTCCAAACACCTCTTGTACATATGGCTTAACAACTTTCTCGAAAACTTCCGTTTTATAATATACGGCATCCACTTTAACGCCTTTTTCGATGAAAATCCGTGGTAATTTGCCTTGCTTGCAAATTCCTCCCCAAACCATCACTGACGCAGCACTTTGGAATTGTTTCTGCGGCCATTTTACGTACAAAGCGCTGCACGGTTATTAAACTGGTCAAGGACCGGATTAGATGAAAATCAATCTAATCCGTTCCTTGACCAGTTTAACAACACGTGCAGTCCACACCGTACGAGTACGACCGGATCTCTTCCGGTCTTCCAACGAGCTGGTGTCACGGTACCTTCGGATGATTCGGTACACAAAATCCCGCTTTACTCCGAGGTTTTTCAAATTTCTGAAAATAGTGCCCGGGCGCTCACCTTTCAAAAACATTGTTATCACCACAGCACAAAACTCCTTCATCGGTGGTAAAAGTTAAACACGGAATGAAAACAATCGGACATAACCTAAAACCGGTTGTATAAACATAGTGCAAACTTACACCAACACATACGTGGAACATGTTGAGGAGTTGCACGACACCAATGCAAGGAAAAAATATGAGAATATATTGGACACGGTGTACATTTTGGATGTTTCAAATATTTCTTTAAGCATTTTTAGCTTGTGTCAGGTCCCTTGAGGATTCATGGTTTCTTATGTGCAGTTGCTTGAATGTCATACATATCCAACAAATGGAATAAAATTGTCAGTAAAAACTGATTTCGTGCTTAACTTCAAGAGTAAATACATGTTTATTTAATGTTATGAATGTTTGAATGTTTCACAAGTGACACAACAGAGGTTTGTTTTTTTATTATCGTTGAAAATGGGCCGACGAATGTAATGTTGATGTTGATATTTTTATTCACATCAGAGATTTTTTATTCCTAAGCGGACCATCATAGAACAAAAAGGTTTACCTATGTTGTAGACAAAGTTTCTCGAGAGTTTATTTATGTATATTATATATATATATATATATATATATATATATATATATATATATATATATATATATATATATATATATATATATATAGATATAAATATTAATATATATATATATACATATATATATATATATCTATATATATATATATATATAAATATATATATATATATATATATATATATATATATATATATATATATATATATATATATACCACAGCAATCTATGAAAAAAGTTATACGATCTCAGAATTTTATAATATTCGGTAGGATTGTTCAATGAAAAAATATTAGACCCGTATTTTTTTAGTTTCAGTTATATTAGACTGGACCTTTCGCGTTAGACTGGTCCAAAAATCACCGTGATTTTTCAAAATCTTTCAATTTTTCAAAATTTATAACTCCTAAACCGTTTAACCGATTTTAGTCATTTTTGGCTATTGTATTGGTATTTTTTTTGAATTCCAAGCAAAAATACGAAACCTTTAAATATATCAATTTTTGTATGAAAAAATACAAACAAATAGTTTTTTCTTGAATTTGACTGGTGAGGGGCCTCAACGACTCCTTGTTTTAGTATTTTTAAATGAAAGAACATTCAATTTTACATAAATATATCAAAAAAATTGGAGATGTTCTGCGTAATGTTTTGGAGATACAATTTTTTAAATAATAAATCATTACTCTTCATTTTATACATCACCCGCTAGAAAGGATGAAGATGCATGGTAGATTACCATGCGTCTCCATCCAATCAACCTATGACTAATGAAATTCATGAGTAGGTCACATCGTCATAAATATTACAGGTCAAATAATATTTACTGACATATAATTATATAATATTTTAGCAACTAAGACTAATGAGACCTTAGGTAGATATTGACAATTTGATTACCCAACATTCTTTTCGTTACACAGAGGGGCATTGGTATTATTATTTAAAAGAAGAACCGTTGATACGTATTGACTACCTACTGTAGATGTAGAAATGTTTATCGACTCAGATTGAATTGGTTGGGAAACAGGGTTCACTCATTGAGGGGAGGAGATGGAATTTCTAAAGGAGAAGCAGCAGAGGAACAACATCCTTCTTCATTTTCATACTCGTCGCTCGCTTGCGTTATCTGTTATTCTGCTTTCTCGCTTTAGAAATTCCGCCTCTACTTGCCCCGTCTGCAAATAGATTCCGATCGCTACAGCCGAGAAACAATTCAATACCTATTGTAGTCTAGGCTGCAGTTCACTTCACTTGATCGTAGGTACAATATAAACATCATATAAAACACGGAAATTCTATGTAAGAAGTTACCAGTTGGAAAACAAAGTATCATATCAGAACAGTTATATCAAAGAATATCGTAAAATGAAACGTAAGTGTTCAATTTGTAGTGTTTGGGTGTTGAGTTCGTGTTCCAGAAAATCAACGCAAAATTGTACGACCATGCTGTGGGAAAAAGGTTAAAATTGATGAGAGAAGCTCCTTCATTTGTCAAAGTTGCTACAAGAAATTGTATAAGCAATATTGATACCATGACCGAAGAACCCATTACAGGACCATCCAGTATAGGCACTACAGGTATGTTATATAAAAGTTCATATAATTTGTTTAATTTGAATTCTTCTGCAATTGTTACTGAACATTTCTTATTTTTACACTTTAGAATCGCGCAAAGCAACCGTCACAAACGATTGTCTTGCAGGAATCGTCCGCATTGTTCCTTTTCCCTACCAAAGTAAATAATAAAATAGAAATTATTTGCATGATTTCAATCAATCAATTTTTAATCAATAATTTGTTATATTTATTTACAGGCTCATTCGAAACAACCAGCTATGAATCGATCGTGGTACCACCCGTCAACAGTTTTTGTCTGACGATAATGAAATGCTAAATACGCTAAGGGATGTAAATTTAAGGAAACAAAAGATAGCAATGAGCGGTATAGGATTTTAACCACACTGCCCAAAAAGCTGGTCTACATATAGGATTATGCAAGAGTTTGATGTTTCCCAATATATGGGCCAACCAAGTGAAAGTATTACAAACAACAGGAGGGAATAATGCGCTCAAAAGAGGATTAGTAGAGCCTGTTAGGAGAGGAAACGCTAATGCGTGTTCGTAATTTTTATAATAAAGGACGATATAAGTCGTGTGTGCCTGGAAAAAGGGATTATTTGATATCCAACAATGAAGAAGGTAGGATCTACATACAAAGAAGGGTTGCTTCTATGCACTTGCAAGAGGCGTACCTTATATTTAAAAAATACTATCCTGATATTAAGATTGATTTTCGATGTTCGCCAAACGTCCAAACACTGCATTTTGGCAGTGAAATGCGGCACGCATACGGTGTGCGTCAGTATTTACCACCAAAACGTGTTAAATTGATTTTTAAAACACTCAAAGTAAACAATTACTTCCAGATGGTGTTCAGTCCTACCATGATATGTTTTCAAAATAATTTGTCAAAATTCAAATGAGCATTAAGCGCAGCAATGTTCCGAAAATTGTCCGGAATGCAAATTTTGGCGGTAGAAATTATGACCATTCTTAATAACGGTCACGTTGAATCATTACAATTTAAAATAATAGTGTCAAGTAGAAAGATGCTTGGACTAGTTGAAATGGACACAAGAATTTATTGATACTTTTTTAGAAAAATACTCAATTTGCCACATAACTTTACAGCTGAGCGACAGGCAAACCATTTAAAACACGTGAAAACAATTTAAAAGCTACTGAGTGTATCATAATCTGTGATTTTTCGGAGAATTATTCATTCGTTGCAGGTAGATGCAGTTCAAGGCTTTCATTGGGCAAACGCTCAACGTAATTGCCCACCCCAGTATTTATTTTAAAGATGAAGAATCAAATGATTTGAAGTTTACCAGTTTTATTGCAATTGCTGATTTCACTAAAATATAATCATGAAAACAGAAAAGGTCTTTTGACCCAATGCATATGTCTACAAAAGTAAAGTTATCAGGTTTAGAGAAAATTTATTTTCCTGATGGACTCAGTCACAATAAAATAAATGACCGCTTTTAATTTGTGCAACATGCAAAAGATTTTGGCATAGATGCCGAGTGGAATTTTTTCGCTATTTACTGAAAGGGCCCCTTGTGCTTTGGGAGGCGTATTGAAACGAACAAGGTGAAAGCCAGTTTGCAAGATCATCACATAACAACGGCCGAAGAACTTTATTCATGGGGCTATTTCTAAGCCAGACTCGAAAAATACACTCATCAATTTTTTTCGAACTAATTATAATAAAATGGAAAGAAAATTAAAAAATCGTTACACACGTGTGGCTAAATTTCAGGGACTCAGTCATTCCATAGTTTTAAGCCTCAAAACGAAGAGTATATTATTGTGAACAAAAATTCATTTTCAACGGAAGAAAGTGTATAAAATTGTTATGAAAAAACTTAATAAATAAAATAAATGTATAAAAGAAGTTTTTTCTGTATTTTTTAACATGTTCATCATGTCGCGCGGCTTTAAAGTGTTTTTTTCTTGGAACTTACACCTGCTACAAAAATATTTGAAATTTTAAAGCCTTATTTATTTGAAAAGTAATCGTCAAAAAATAGCAATTGGTCTGTGTGGTTGAATGAAAGCCTTAAAGACTGATTCGAATGTTATACTAAGCTTCGTAGGCAACTCATAGATTTCATTATTAGTCATAGGTTTGATTGATGGAGACTACGGTAATCTACCATGATCTTCATCGTTTCTAAGTGTATGGTGATGTATAAAATGAAGAGTAATGATTTATTATTTAAAAAATTGTATCTGTAAACGACACGCAGAACATCTCCAATTTTTTTGATATACAAGTGTAAAATTGAATGTTCTTCATTTAAAAATACTAAAACAAGGAGTCGTTGAGGCCCCTCGCAGTCAAATTCAAGAAAAACTATTTGTTGTATTTTTTCATACAAAAATTGATAAACTCAAAGGTTTCGTATTTTTGCTTGGAAATTCAAAAAATACCAATACAATGGCCAAAAATGACTAAAATCGTTAAACGGTTTTAGAGTTATAAATTTTTGAAAATTGAAGATTTTGAAAACACGATTTTTTGGACCAGTCTAACGCAGAAAGGTCCAGTCTAATAACAACGAAATAAAAAATATTGGCCTGAATATTTTTCGATGTTGGAACAATCCTACCGAATATTATAAAATTCTGAGAGATCGTATAACTTTTTTTCATGGAATTGCTGTATGTATATATATTTATATATATAAGGTATAAAACGGTGGATCAAGGGAACCAGAGCAACCGCCAAACACCACTACAGTCATCCGGAGCCACAGCAGAACCAATTTGCAGCGTAGCAACAAACCATGGACGACGGAGACGACCGATCAACATGCTACATCGATCGGAACGTAATAGCTGATCGATGCAACTGAAGAAATGTTGAGCCAGGAAGAATACAGCTTGGCAACAACCCGTGAAGACAACGTGGACGATCAACGTGGGAAGACGGACTGGACGATATTGGTTTTGCTGAAGGTAGATTTATTTATAAAAAGGTTCAATGATAGGAAAATTAAGTTTATTTTGAGTGTGACATTGTAGCGAACGGTAATTAAACACGTGTTTTAGTGAAATAAAGTTTTTTTATGAACCTGCGATAGATCAATGGCATATTTGGCGCAGTCAAGTAGTTCAAGCATAAACTTAGTGCAAATATGTTATATTAGAATATCTAATATCACATTCACCGAGTTTACAAAGAGGACCATCCCTACGTTCAACTGGACACCGGATAATCCAGTTATTTTGGAGGGGTACATCCAGAATTTGTGATTGTCAGGAGGACTGATCCCGCCGCTTGGAACCACCCCTATCAACCATCGCTACGCGCACACCAGCCACAAACTCCCTGATGAAAGCGGAATCATCTTGTAAGTAACATTTTTATTGTCATTATTCAAAAACGCCTAAAGTGAAACTAAATACGGTCGTCGGCTACGGAGGGTCGCTCGACTCGTGAATAAGCAGTGATAGCGCGAAGAAAAACACAAACGAAAACAGAAATCGGAACGTGTTACAAGACCCCACCGTGAGCGTATATCACCGGCGGTCAGAAACCTCGTACGATTTTCAAACAATTTTTAGGACAAGTTAGTCAAGATTGTGAAAATAGTGACCGTTTCGACAGAAATAGGAAAAATGTCGAACCCATCATCACTAGTAGTAGACGCTCAATTACGTTTGAGCAGTGTTGCAAAACGCTGACAGAAAATCAGGATAAATTAATCGCAACAATCAAAGCAATGGAAACCCGAGCGAAGGATCCATTCTTCAATTTTAACACACCTGACCCGATCAGGAATATTCCGAATTTCAGTGGAAATAGAAAAGAAGAACTTGCGTGGGTGCAAGACACGGAACAAACATTAAAGTTGTTCGACGACTACAAACAGGACATTTGCTACAGCCAAATAGTCCGTAGCGTCAAAAATAAGGTAATCGGCGAAGCTAGAGAAATCTTAATAGCTTCAGGAAATCCCACAACCTGGGACGAAATTAAGGAGATTTTACTGAGCACGTATGGCGATCGTAGAGATCTTACGAGCCACATACAATCATTATTTTTTATCCGACAGGGAAAGAAAACCCTTTCGGAATATTACAACAAAATAAGATCCATAGACACGGCTATCAAATCATCGGCAGCCAATATGGAGGACTACAAGGCCTCCACTAAGGTCATTAATTCTATCGTAAACCTACTTACACTTACTCGTTTCATAGATGGGCTAAACGAGGAAATATCGATGCACGTGAGAAGCTGCAGACCAGAAACCCTGGAGCATGCTTACGAAATCACACAGCAATATACTAATGCCGCATACCGACACAAGTTGGATCGTAAAACAAATCACCCGACACCTCACATTAAACAGCAGAATGGGGAACAAAATAAACCAAACACCTCTAGCGCTTATCCACGTTACAGTGATAAGGCACCATCGGGCAAATTTAAAACCCGTCAGCAAAAGGATGGTGACGTGTCAATGCGAAAACACATTTCAAAAATGCAAGTAAATAACCAAGTAAAAGAGAAAGAATTCGAAACTAACGCGGATGATGAACCCGAATATAACACCACTATAGAAGCAGCAGAAAATTCAAAACTTGATTCTGATGACGACGATTACCTCATATCAGAAGAAATAAATGTTCAGCTTGCCCTAGAAAAAAATCAAAAACGATGATTAAAAATGCTAGCTTCATTCCCTATATTTCGATCCAAACTACAAAAGGAGAGCTTAAGTTTTTGGTCGACACAAGCGCGAATAAGAACTATATCTCTCCGATGCACGTAAACATAGAAAACTGTCAAGACGAACCGACGTCTACCGTAACGAACATTTCAGGACAACATTCAATTAATAAATCTTGCTCCATTGATATTTTCCAAATCAAGAAAAAACTTAAGTTTTACGTATTTAAATTTCACAAATTTTTCGACGGTCTCATTGGCTATGATTCGCTCCGAGACCTAAAAGCAATTTTGAACACTTCTAACAACACTTTGAAAATTGGGAAAAAGGTTATCACCATGGAAAAAATGATTCCAGGCGAACATAAAATAAACTTGACGGAACACGAATTCCAGTTTATTCATGTTCCTGTAAAGAAAAGCGGACCTTTCATAATAGAACAAGAGGTTGCTTTAAATCACTTCACAATTTTACCTGGATTGTATCAAGGTAAAGACGGTAAAGCCATCATGGCTATACGCAAAAATTCGACAGAACAAGTTACAGAAATAAACGTCAACGAGCTCGAATTTGGGCAGGATTATTACGAAATCGAAAAAATACCAAACAACAAAATTGACGCTTCACAGTATAAAATTCGAGATGAACATCTAAACGAAAAAGAAAGAACCACGTTGAAAGATGTCACTGAGAATAACAGAGAAGTTCTTTATTGTGAGAATGATAAACTCAGCTTCACTCACAAAATTAAGCACAAGATTAGAACGACAGATAACCTACCCATTCACACTAAATCCTATAGATACCCAAAAGTCTATGAGGATATAGTCAAAGAACAAGTAGATAAACTACTAAAAGACGGAATCGTAAGGGAATCAATTTCTCCCTATACGTCACCTGTCTGGGTAGTGCCCAAGAAGTCAGACGCTTCGGGCCAAAAGAAATTCAGATTGGTCATCGATTATCGCAAGCTGAATGAAAAAACCATCAGCGACAGATATCCGATACCAGAAATAACCGATATTCTTGACAAATTAGGTAGAACAAACTACTTTTCTACCATCGATTTGGTCTCAGGTTTTCATCAAATTCAGCTTGATGATGAAGACATCGAGAAAACGGCATTTTCTGTAAACTCAGGAAAATATGAGTTTACACGTATGCCATTCGGGCTGAAAAACGCACCCGTGACTTTTCAGCGTGTGATGGATTGCGTGCTAAGAGAAGAATTAGGAGTATGTTGTCTCGTATACATGGACGACATAATTATATTTTCTCCCTCACTTGAACAGCACAAAATTGACTTAAACAAAATTTTGAACAAATTAATGGAAGCAAACTTGAAGATACAACTCGACAAATGCGAGTTCTTCAGAAAAGAAGTCCAATTTCTGGGACACACGGTCTCTGAAGACGGTGTTAAAGGGCGATACGGTCAAAATTTGGTCAATATCAACTTGACGTATTTCTTTCAATTTTGCATTTAAAAAACCTGAACACCCCTCATTTTGAAGGTGTGTGTGTGTGTAGAATGTTGCTCCTATTTTGATTTTGGAATTCACTCTTCAGTTGTCAAAATGCCGTCCAAGCAAGAAGAGCAGCGTATCAAAATTTTGCTCGCGCATCGCGAAAATCCGAGCTACTCGCACGCAAAGTTGGCAAAATCGCTAAAAGTTGCCAAATCAACCGTTACAAATGTAATTAAAGTGTTTGGGGAACGTTTGTCGACAGCCAGGAAGTCTGGATCGGGGGAAATCGAAAACCGGAAGCCGCTGAGACGACAAAGAGAGTTGCCGGTAGTTTCAAGCGAAACCCTAACCTATCTCTCCGAGATGCCGCAAATAAGCTGGGTGTATCGTCTACAACCGTGCATCGAGCCAAAAAACGAGCCGGACTATCGACTTACAAGAAGGTAGTGACTCCAAATCGCGATGATAAACAAAATACGACGGCCAAAGCGCGATCCCGGAGGCAGTACACGACGATGCTGACGAAGTTTGACTGCGTGGTAATTGACGACGAAACCTACGTCAAAGCCGACTACAAGCAGCTTCCGGGACAGGAGTTTTATACGGCAAAAGGAAGGGGAAAGGTAGCAGATATTTTCAAGCACACGAAACTGTCAAAGTTCGCAAAGAAATATCTGGTTTGGCATCTGTACCTGTGGCTTGAAAAGCAGCATTTTCATAGCTTCCGGGACTGTCAACCAAGAAATTTACGTGAAAGAGTATTTGAATAAACATCTGCTGCCTTTCTTGAAGAAACACGGTTGTTCCGTACTGTTTTGGCCGGATTTGGCATCTTGCCATTACGGTAAAAAGGCCATGGAGTGGTACGCCGCCAACAACGTGCAGGTGGTTCCCAAGGACAAGAACCCTCCCAACACGCCAGAGCTCCGCCCAATTGAGAAATACTGGGCTATTGTCAAGCGGAACCTAAAGAAGACCAAAAAAACTGCTAAGGACGAGCAGCAGTTCAAGGCAAACTGGCTTTCTGCGGCGAAGAAGGTGGACAAGGTGGCTGTACAAAATCTGATGGCAGGGGTCAAGCGTAAGGCCCGGCAATTCAGATTTGGAAAAGCGGAAGCCTCACTGAATATTTTTCCTGAATTTTATACTAATTGAACTTGAAAAAGAAATTTAATTTGATTTTTTAAATAAACGATTTCACCGATTTACACGCGTTTTTCCTTGACCAAATTTTAACCGTATCACCCTTTAGACCAAATAAGGACAAGATTGAAACAATTAAGAACTGGCCATTACCAACAACAGAAAAGGAAGTAAGGCAATTTCTTGGTATCTTAGGTTACTACCGAAGGTTCATGAAAGATTTTGCTAAGTTAGTAAAACCATTAACCGCCCTTGTAAGAAAAGACAATGATTTTGTAATTACCCCCGAGATAGAAGTTTGTTTTGAAAAATGCAAACAGATTCTTATGAGAGATCCAGTTCTTATTCATCCAGATTTTTCGAAGGAATTCATCTTGACGACAGACGCAAGTGATTTCGCAATAGGGGCCGTTCTTTCACAAGGACCCATTGGTAAAGACCGTCCAGTAGCCTATGCCTCTAGAACCTTAAACAAAACAGAGGAAAATTACTCGACGACGGAAAAAGAATTTTTAGCTATGTATTGGGCAGTAAAACATTTTGAACAATACCAGTGGGGCAGGAAATTTAAACTCGTAACCGACCACCAACCTCTCACATATTCACTTAAAAACGCATATTTCGAGGGAAATTAGAACTCGAGGGATATGATTACGAATTAATTTACAAACCGGGTCGAAATAATGTGGTAGCAGACGCGCTATCAAGAATAAAACTAGATGAAATCAACCATTACTCTCAAAATGACGATGAAACAGAATCCATCGCAGGAACTGTACATTCTGCGGATTCCAGCGACAATTATTACATCTGGTGTACAGAGAAACCAATAAACATGTTTAAAACACAGATCATTTTCAAAATTTCAAATATCGACTCGGAAGTATCCGAGGAAGTATTCCCAAAAAGGCATCGTACAACAATCCTTAAACCAGTTTATACGGAAATAGACAAAGTAAACATCTTCAAAACATTCCTTAACCCTAGAGGAATTAATTGCCTAAGAGTTCCGATAGAACTAAGGCAACTGGTTCAAGAAACATATAAGAAACATTTCGAAGCTAACAAGATATACAAGATTTTCATTTCAGAAATTCTTCTGGAGGACGTTAGATTGGAATCGGAACAAGACAACGGTGAAGGCAACGCATGAATTCGCGCACCGAGGTATAAAAGAAAACAGGGCGCAAATTCTACAAAGGTATTATTTCCCACAACTCGATCGAAAGGTAAAAATTTTGATAGACTGTTGCGACACATGCAAGAGGAGCAAATACGACAGAAAGCCTCCGCAACTAATTCAAAAAAGTATTTTTGGAGAGAAACCCTTCGAACGAGTCCATATAAATGTATTTTTCATGAAAGGTCAGAAATGGCTGACAATAGTTGATTCATTTTCTAAATTCGCTAACATTATCCCATTAGAAACCAGAACAATAGCTGACATGAATCGTGCAATTAGTGAGCACATAAGAATTTTCGGACGTCCACAAACTATTGTCAGCGATCAAGAACCTTCTTTACATCTATAGATTTTACAGGCTTTCTAAATGATCTCGGCATTTCTCTTCACCATGCCAGCAATTCTCAATCTAATGGGATAGTTGAGAGATTTCATTCGACTATGATCGAACTCTTTCGAACCCTAAATTCAAAATTCCCCGACAAATCAACAATTGAGACTATAAACCTTTTAACTGACATATATAACAATACAATACATTCTGTCACGAAACGGAAACCGAGGGACCTTATTTTTAATTCCTCGAATTCCACTAACGTAGTGGAATTGCAGGAAGCTGCCGACAATCTTCAATCAGCAGTTAAAATACAATTACTTAAAAATAAACAGCGACCCGAGCAAAAACACGAGAGTAAGCAAAAACCACCCGACTTGAAACCAGACGAAATTAAGTACATAAAAAATACACAAAGACAGACAAAAGACAAAGACCCATACAAAACAACTAAAGTAAAAACTAATGACATGTTAACCTTTACTGACACAAACAACGTAAAAATTCACAAAAATCGACTTAAACAATAATCAAAACAAATCCTTCACTTTCAGATTAATCCTCTTCCATTACACCTACTCGACAACATACAAAGACGTTACAAACGACAATGGATTAGTTGTGTTTAAAATAGATACTGCCAGGATAAGGTTAGGGTACGAACGAATAATTAAAAAAATCAACCTTGGAACTATTGATTTAAACCTCAATCATATAGAAAAAATAGCTTCATCTTTTAAAATAAAAGACCACTTACAAGAAACACTTAGTAGAAAAATTGAAATTGCAAGAGGAAAATTAAATAGCCTTCAGCCTCACAGACAAAAACGAGGACTTATAAATGCATTAGGGACAATAGTTAAATATATAGCAGGAAACCCAGATCAAGAAGATTTACAAATTATTCAGAGCAGCTTAGGAACTTTACAAACCCGTGCTAACGAACTCACCAATAATCAGATGAATCAAATTATTATAAACGATAGTTTCCAAGGAAGGATAAATAACATTTCAAACACTCTCAGGAAAATAAGCTCTAAAATCTCTTTGATTAATAACACATTGAGGCAAGATGATGCCATGGAACATATAAATTTAATATTCAATACTGATTTGCTTATCCATGCTTTAGAAGACATCGAAGAACAAATCGAATTTTCCAAGCAAGACATGATAAATAAAAATAAATAAAAACATACTTTCGTTAGAAGACAAACAATATATTTTCCAAAAATTAGTACAGCAGAACATGAACTTAAAGTTTATAGACGAAATTTTTCAATACAGTTCAGGAAGTATAACAATCAGCAAAGACAACGCCATCATCCTGGTGAAGATCCCGATACTAGACGACAACCCATACGATCTACTATAGCTCCAGACCGTTAGCATCAACCAAACAAAAATCAACACGGATATCCAATGGGTAGCAAAAAACCAGCACAATATAATACGGCAGAAGAAAAAGTGCAAAATCTGCGGTAAATCAACACCATTACAAGACGAATGCATCTACAATATTTTGACACATCAAAAGCCAAAATGTTGGATGATCAGAACAGAACAACAAACAAGCATTAAGGAAATCATGAGAGGTATAATATTCATCGACACCAAAAGCAATCTGGAAGTTTACAGCTCTTGTGGTGACTCCAGAGTGTTATGAGAACCCACCGTTATTGAAACAGAGAATTGTACCATAAATGTCCTGAACTATACTTTTCATAGCGAGGATAGATTTATGCCTAAAGAGGAGTACTTGGTGACAACCTACAACAAACAACCAGGAACCGTTAACAACCTTTATGACGAACCTGAAGATATTAGCATCCATAATTTGAAATATCTAAAGGACATACAACTAACAACCCAGCTGTACCAGAGGACCACTATAGCCGGAGGCACAGCCATCATCATAGCAATAACCACGATAAGCTTTCTCTTCCTAGTGATCATCATTAGAAAGAAGAAACATACACAGACCAAGGACATAACAAAGAAACCTCAAGATGATTCCGAACATGCAAGAGAGAAGATAGACGAAGGAAAATCAGATACGATAAAAATCATCAAGATTCCAGCACTCAGTTTTTCAAAAAGCCAAACGAAGACGATCATCAGCCCTGAAGGAGATTCCGGAAGTACAACAGAAGAGAATACAGAAGGAAAACCGAAGGTAACTGGATTCATTAATCTACCGATATTTAATTCTTCAAGAGGTCAACCGAGGACGGTCAACAATCCTGGAGGGGAGGAGGTATAAAACGGTGGATCAAGGGAACTAGAGCAACCGCCAAACACCACTACAGTCATCCGGAGCCACAGTAACAGAACCAATTCTGCAGCGTAGCAACAAACCATGGACGACGGAGACGACCGACGACAACATGCCACATCGATCGAACGCATTGATCGATGCACCGAAGAAATGCTGAGCCAGGCTTGGCAACAACCCGTGAAGACAACGTGGACGATCAACGTGGAAGACGGACTGGACGATATTGGTTTTTGCTGAATAGGTAGATTTAGTTTATAAAAGGTTCAATGATAGGAAAATTAAATTCAGTTTTGAGTGTGACATTGTAGCGAACGGTAATTAAACAAGTGTTTTAGTGAAATAAAGTTTTTTTATGAACCCGCGATAGATCACGGCATATTATATATATATATATATATATATATATATATATATATATATATATATATATATATATATATATATATATATATATATATATATATATATATATATATATATACATATATATGTATATATATATATATATATATATATTTATATATATATATATATATATATATATATATATATATATATATATATATATATATATATATATATATATATATATATATATGTATATATATGTATACATCGATTCCACGGAAGAGAATAGAATTGAAAAAAAAAGTTGTCCGATTTTGCTCAAAACCGCTTGGTATGTACTTCATCGAAAATAACAAGACCCGTATTTTTTTATTTTTTTATTAGGGTGACCATGTTCGATATAGGGTTACCAGAAAAATCGACAATTTTCGAAATTTTTTATTTAAAAAAAATTATAACTTCTGAACCGCTGGATCGATTTGCAATGTTTTTTTATAAATAGAAAGATTATTACTTTTTGTTTTTATTAAAAATTTTGATTAAAATTATTACTGTATTGCTAAATTTGCTAAAATGGTCAGTATATTTGTTTTTATTTATTTTTTTATAAAAATTCAAACATTTTTACATAACGTATCAAAAAATCTCAAATGTTCATCGAGCCGTTTTTGAGTTAAATTTTTTGAAAATTTCAAGTTTGTTGCCTGTACACACATGGAATGAGCATCATTTTCTATCACTTCAAAATAACTGCGGGAATAATTTCATTGAAGTTATCAAACTTATTCCTAATAAATTCATGATAACCATGTTTACAAATCTAGTTTTATTTGTGAAGTAATGTACTCATCATAAGTTAAATGTAAGAACGATAAATCAGCCTCAAATTGTTTAAAAGCAGAGACCAACATTGCTAGGGTTTACTCAGCCATGGTTTACGCTATAACTGGAGCCACAATGGTCCGTTAGCGTCCATATTCAGCATGAGTGCTCATAAGGATTGCAGGGGCACTCATGCCGAATTTGAGTTGTAGCGTAAACCACGACTAAGTAAACTTAACTCATATTTTGAATTAATCCACAATGAGTGAACCGTTTAATACAATGAACCACGACTGCTCAAATTGCCATGTTTAGATTAATAGTTACAGGAAACCTACTCCTACACTTTATGGTTATGAAGTGGAAAGGAGAACAAAGTTGCTGTTATAGGCTTGGTTATGAATACTTCTACAAGTCAATGACTTCCTAGGCAAATTATAATCCCCAGGCATTTGGTGTTTTGTTTTTCAACCGTTGCGGCTGGTCATAGCTACCTAGACACATGCTCAAATTATACGTCGAACCAGGTATGAAAGATTCCCTTCCAGAGGTACCTGATGGTGATCCTTTATAAGGTGAACCAGGAAGTGAAATATTCAGTAAGGAAAAAAGAGCTCTGCTCATCAGAACATATCCAATTTTCAATAAAGGTTTGTTTTTCAATTTGTGTCACATGAAAAAACAGTTTGTAATAGATGCGGAGTGGAACTTTTTCACAAAATGTCATGGAAAATGTCCATGTGATGCTTTAAAGGAGTCTTATTAGTTGTATTATTAAACAAAAGTAAATAATAAGCTTATCTTCTAACAACGATTAATTCTGGACGGTGATTGAACACTAGGTCAAATGCCATTAGGCCGAACGCCATTAGACTGATGCTATTAGGCCAAATGAGTCACTATGTCGAATGGATCATTGTGCCAAATTGGTAACTACACGCAAAAAATATAAGTTGTTATACCAATCCAAAATAGGAATCAATTCGACTAAAATTTTGTTTGGAATATGGACCAATAAAACTGATGAACTAATTCAACAAAACCATTGAGTTGAAGTAAAACTTCATGCTTTATAGAATTGAACATCGTGGTTTATTGCTCAAAACAAAATGTTCTGTTAAACCAACTGAACGCGTTTGTTGAAATAATAAACAATGATGAAGTGATTCAAGAAAACCATTGAATTGAAATAAAACTTCATGCTTTATAAAATTAAACATCGTGTTTTCTTGTTCAAAACAAAACGTTTTCTTAAACCAACAAAACACATTTGTGGAAATAATAAACATTAATGAACTAAACAACAGAACCATTGACTTGAAACAAAACTTTTGTTTTGTGAAGCATGAAAACTGAAATTTGTATTTTATTGTTCAGAACAATTACCCCAGCAGAATGGCGTTCCGGAACGCAAGAATTGGATTTTGCAGGAGTTGGAATCGTGTATGCGGTTTGAATGCTGGGCTCGGGAAGTCATGTTGTGCTCGGGAAGAAACGTTGGGGAGAGACAGTCATAACGGCAGCTTATTTGCAAAATCGTCTTTTGTCGGACGTTTTGCGCATAACTATATGACGCCCTATTTCCAATGTCTGGTATACCGATACCGGTCAACTGATTTTTCAGTTATCTGCAAAGAGAATATACTAATTGATAATTTGTTTTACAAATTATAATTGATTATATTTAAACTTACATAATATTAGCAGAGGCAGAGGCAGCAACTTGCCTTGTCGGCAGCACTGAGACACTTTTGAACAATAACAATATGGCGCTATGAAATATGCGCTCGTAAAATTTTTTTGCTAAAACTATAAATTAACCGTTTTAGTTTAAAACGAAGTTTAAAATAAATGTAATTGTAATAAATAATAATAATGTAATAGAAACTTTGTTTTGAATACCAAAAAAATATTTGGTAATTCAAAGCAGAGTGATTTCTTTGCGTGCACCCCTTTGTCCTTGAAGGAATTGAAGAAAACTCGACGGAGCCAATTGGTAATATTGCTGGTTGCAGTTGTGATTGGACTCTAGAAGTGCATTTTGCGCATTTTAAAGTGTGATAAAAGTGCACGTTTCCGTCAAATCGTTTTGTTGTCTTCGGTGCACTTATCCTTTATGCTGAAAGGTATAAGTTCACTGAAGGCAGGAAACGATTTGACGTAAACGTGCACTTTTATCACACTTTTTCTGTTTTTGTCGGAGTCCATTTTTATCTGCAATCTGCAGTCAGCAATACATGAGCACGATCATGCGCCCATAATGTTTGCCTACCCCACATTGGGAATGTAAGGCAAAGGAATACTTGCTCGGTTCGAGTATCGCTATATCAATATCAAATTTCACGATCTGCCGTTCACTGACGGAACTACACGGATGAAAATTTCGTCCATTTAAATTAAAAATATCGATGTCCAATTTGCAACATAAGAATTATTTAAACCAAATAGATGGCATGTTTCGAACGAAAATAACAATTTTTGAATCAAATTCAAAGCACGTTAATTTCACCAATTCAATCATCGGGTAGGCGAATTTGAACGCAAAGCCTAGAAAAAGTTTCGACGCTCGCAACATGAGCCAACCGTCAGCTTTATTGGTAGGTTATTTGCTCGATTCCAGTAGTGAATCTCTAAGCAAACTACTTGAACCTGGAACCTGTTAGCACTCAAGCCAAATTCAGATCTGAGAAAACTAGGATTCATAGAATAAATAAATTTAGTACGTAGCCAGTAGAATCCAAACTTTGTACGTTTATTCTTATCATTAATATGTTTAAAATTAACATAATATGATTATTATTTCAAACATCGATGTCACTTGGTTTAAAACATAGAATATGTTCCACTAATCGAGAATACCAACATAACAATTATAGTATGTACTTTATATCCAAGTGAAAATCTGATACAAGATGAATTACTCCCAATTTTTCTACCAGGTGTTATTGCTTACTGTATGGTCACCCTTTAGATAATAACAGCGATAGTATTATTTTTATCACATGAAGAGGTATAAATTCGTTGGCAGTGATATCTCGTAATCTAGTATTTATCAGCATGTTCCAGGCAGTTGACTATCTTTCAACGTTTATTCTTCAGCCGTCATCGAAAAAGGCTGTTTCCAATATATATATATATATATATATATATATATATATATATATATATATATATATATATATATATATATATATATATATATATATATATATGGCGTTTCTGAACTACATAAATCGTAATAAAACAAACCAATTTGCTTTTCAGAAACAGCACCGTCAAATTGGATCGAGCAGTTTACCACATTCCACGAATTCAGGGTATAATTCGCAAAATTACACAATGAGTGTCCACAAGTACCCTATTCACATTGCACATCCAGTACACAATGTTCGAAACATTCCACCTCACTATTCTTATCAATACTATCCTGGATGTCCAATTTGCCAAACCAATCCATACTATTCAAGATATCCTACTTATCAAGGACCTCATCCACAACCGAATATGTGGCATCTAGCAAATCCTCGATAATTGAATGAGTAGATTATTAGAACAGCCCCGATAAATACGGTGATCGAATACATTTCTATATATTTTCAGGATATGGTTAGCACAATAAATTGGAAATTATACTGCAATGTTTGTCAAACATTCAAGCATATTAAACATTCAATTGTCTTTAAGTTCCATCAATTTGGAATTAAACAGTTTGTTATAAATATATATGATAGTTACTTTTCATTTGAACAATAAAATGTCAATGGAACGCTTCATTTTACAAATATCATATTATTGATTACTACTTACAAAGCTGGAATGTTGAGCTACAGACATCAGCATTAGGCTGATGCAAAATTCGAAATATTTGCTCCCCTAAGCTTAATCGACGCCAATTTGGGTCCTGATAGTCCCCAAAAAATTTTAACACATTTGGTTTTAATTTGGCTTTGCACACGCTATTCAAAGTTTGTATGGGAATTAGTATGAAGAATCTCAAACTTACATTTCCAGATCCCTAACATCTTGATATTATGTCCTTAAACCAAATCTTATATACATTCATATATTGTAAGTTGTCAACTATCAAAATGCCGAAGATACCTGACATGTAAATTTTATACAAAAATAGTTATTCAACAAATATAATAATAAGAAGTAAAAATATGTAATGTATATAAAAAATAAAAATATAAACTATATAAAATATATATAATATTATAAATAAAATAAAATACATAAAATATATGAATATAAAATATAAAAAACATATAAATAATAAGAAAACAAAAATAAGAATAAAACATCATACCTAAAGTGTGTATTTTATGTTTTATTGAATAACTATTTTTGTATCAAATTTACATGTCAGGTATCTTCGGCATTTTGATAGTTGACAACTTACACTATATGAATGTATATAAGATTTGGTTTAAGGACATAATATCAAGATGTTAGGGATCTGGAAATGTAAGTTTGAGATTCTTCATACTAATTCCCATACAAACTTTGAATAGCGTGTGCAAAGCCAAATTAAAACCAAATGTGTTAAAATTTTTTGGGGACTATCAGGACCCAAATTGGCGTCGATTAAGCTTAGTGGAGCAAATATTTCAAATTTTGCATCAGCCTAATCAGCATGTTGAGAAAAAGAATGTTCAAACAATTTGCTCTGCAGTAGCCGAAACAGTCCTAGCAGATAAGTTTGATCTTTGACATACCTACTATCCTAGACGTGTTGATTTCGTTTCATGCGGTTATTGAATTTATTATTGCTTGAAATCTTCAAGACAAAGAAATTTTGTTTCTTCTTCCAACGCTCCTGCATGTAGCAGATCTTTTGTATTTAAGAACACTTCATTTGCTGGCTATGGATGCTCTATTTAAGTAATTCTTGAAATCGTTTGGGACATGAAATCAAAAATCTTCTATTGGAGATTTATTCTTCTATAAATTATAAATTATGTTCTTCGTAATTTAAAATCTCGGCATCTGCTAGTAGTTATTAAGTTAAAAATACTTAGTGTAAAGCTATTACTTTTTTAATTTTTTGAGTCCATGAATTATAATGAGTTATTTTTTCTTCTATCAATCGTGAGTAGATCTTTTTAACTCGCAATATTAGATATTTTTTTGATTTCTTTGGAACATATAGCAATCAATATTCCATGGCATTTTTCTTATTGGATCATGGGCAGTTTTTTCGATGTATTTTTGAAACGATGAGTCTTTAACTTAACAATAATAAAAACAAATTTTGAATTGCCACATGACATTTTGCCTTCATTCAATCATAGGGGCTATTCATAAACCACGTAGACTTTTCAGGGGGGAAGGGGGGGTTTGACAAAAGTCTACGCTCCATACAAAAATAAAATAAAATGTATGGAGAAAAGTCTACGAAGGAGGGGGGGGGGGGGTTGAGATGTTCAAAAATAAGTCTACATGGCAGTTCTTTTTAGTTGAAATTAGCTAACAAGCCGCGTTAAAGTTGAATAAGCGGCATAGAATTTGATAGCTCAGCTTAGTCATCGATTTGACCAATTGAACCATTCGGCCTAATGACGCGGTATGACCTGAACCTTGCACATTTCAATTTTTCTCCGAGGGAAGTTTTCGATAAGTTCCAATCGATAGACGCTTCAAAAGGTGCCGGACTGGATCGCCTTCAACCACTTTTTGTCAAGAAATGCGCCGAGTCGCTTGCAGTACCCGCAAGTATAATTTTTAATCGATCCATGGTGGAAGGAACATTCCCGAGTTTATGGAAGAAAGCTGCAATTACTCCCATTCACAAAGCGGAAAGCATTCATAACGTAGAGAACTATCGTGCTATCGCAATTCGGAACTGTGTACCAAAGGTATTTGAGAGTCTCATTCACGATTCTCTCTATCCAAAGGTGCAACACGTCATCTCCGAGCACCAACATGGATTTGTAAGGAAACGTTCGACAACGAATAACCTAATGGCTTACGTTTAATCGCTAAACACCGCACTCGAGAAGCGTCAGCAAGTTGATGCTATTTACATTGATTTTGCCAAAGCGTTTGACAAGGTGCCGCATTTTCTGGCAGTTGCAAAATTAGAAAAAATGGGATTCCCGGAGTGGTTGACACGGTGGATACTTTCTTATCTCACTGAGCGTAGTGCATTCGTACGCATTAATGGAGCGACTTCGGACCCTTTCATAGTCACATCGGGCGTACCCCAAGGAAGTCATTTGGGCCCGTTACTATTTGTTCTATTCGCCAACGATATATGCAGTACTGTTAAGTCCCCAAAGTTTATGTTTGCTGACGACCTAAAATTCTTTCGAGTAATAACCTCATTGGTTGATTGCTGTGCCATCCAAGCGGATATCGACCTACTGTTAAACTGGTGCTCACTCAACGGAATGGATGTAAATGTACGGAAATGTAATGTCATCTCATTCTGCCGTAAAAGAAACACTACACTGTTTGACTACAAAATTTCTACAGCAAGCATCCGTAGGGTTGATACTGTCAAAGATTTGGGCATTCTGCTAGACAGTAAGTTAAATTTCAGTCAACATGTAGCTGCAACAACTGGTAAGGCATATGCAGTGCTTGGCTTTATAAAACGAAACACCCAGCAGTTCGAGGACGTATATTGTTAGAAATCGCTCTACTGTTCACTTGTACGCAGTGTATTAGAATATGGTGTACTTGTGTGGGCACCGTACCATGCTGCCCAGAGCAGTCGGATCGAGCGCATACAACGGAACTTTTTGCGATACGCGTTGCGAATGCTACCATGGAATGATTCTGTCCGTCTGCCACCTTACGAACAACGATGCGCCCTAATAAGATTGCCTTCTTTGACTAGCAGGAGAGTTTTACTGCAACGTCTTTTCGTGTTCGATGTCTTGAACAACAATGTAGACTGTCCTGTGCTGCTGAGTAAAATTGAAATCAACGTTCCTCCTAGATCAACTCGGCGTACAGATTTTCTTCGACTTCCATTGCATCGCACCGGATAAAATAACCCATTTGAAATTTGCTGCCGCCGTTTTAATGTAGTGTCTGTGCAATTTGATTTTAATGTGTCAAAGACTATTTTTAAAATTAGAATAAGTACATAGTAAGAACTGTTTGTGCGATAATTTAAATTTGAAGACCAAACATAAATAAATAAATAAGGCCTTATGGCATTTTGCCTAATGGCATTTGGACAAGCTGCATTTAGTCTTAAGGCCCATCATCGTAAATAGGAGCTCCGTAGCGTTAAACGTACCGCGTTTAAAAACCATTCATGTCTTCATGAAGCAACTGAAACTATGTAACAGATGGTAACAGGCTGTTTGCATTGATTATGATCTACACAATACTTGAGACGGACATGCACTTCCGCTTCATTGTACTCAGTGACTGAGTAGAAGTATTCCTGTCTTTTTTTCTCACACGAAAATAATACTCAATTTTTTCTAACAAGTGGATCTACTCAAGAATTGAGTTGTACTTTTCATTTCTAGTCACTTTTTTTTACGAAAATTGATCACTGAATCAGATCAACACGGGAAAAGGACATCGGGATGAAACTGATACGATAGAAAACGCCTTTCTTTCAAGAGCACGTAGTGAAACGCACCTTCACTTTTAACAGTATCCTGCCTTGTGTATTGTTTGTCTAAGAGAATTAAATCTTATAGTGTTATCAATTCAAATGAAGCGTACGGAACGGTGGAAACCGAATTATAGGAAGTATAGTAATGGTTTGATTTTAAACCTAACATTACAGGCCACCTTTATAACGAGAGTTTCAAAAATTAATTTAATTGACTTCTTCTTCATTATCAAAATACAAGCTTGAAGTTCAATCTTCGATGGTACACTCTAACGAGCAAATCTTACATACCGCTCGCTTGAGGATCCCAGAGGGGTGCGTAGGGTCACCACTTGGCTACTCCGTCGGACCGGGATGAATTTCGAGGATACGGGCCAATGGCTAGCGAGCAGGAGGAAGAGATTCGTCCTTTAAGATGACAATATCACCAACATTGAGCTGATGACGTTTAGGCTGGTTCGATACTGCAAGTGCAATTCCTTCAAATATTCGTTACGCCAACGATGCCAAAAACTTGCGCGTGCTTTTGTAATTTTTGGTACTGGCTGAGACGGTTCAACGGCACATTTTGGACGTCAGCTTGGGGAAGGGGATGAACTATATTTCTCATCAGGAAATGTGCTGGGGTGAGTGCGGCAAGATCATTCGGGTCGTTCGAAAGGGGCACCAGTGGTCACATTCATACTCCCTTTGACTTTTTATCAAAACCGTGGACATCTCTTCGAACGATAGCAATGAAGAACTGAGTTGACGAACCAAATGTGTCTTGTCAACCTTAACGGCTGTTTCCCAGAGTCCAACGAAGTTGGGAGCACGAGGAGGGATCAGGTGCAACTGGATACTTTCCTAATCGAGACGTTTTGCGATGGTATCGCTTACGAGACCGGGTTGGTGCTTGGTCTTAAGGGTGTACAGTTAATTCTTCGTATCGATGAAATTGTTACTGTTATCCGAATACAGGTGTCGGGCTTTATTCCTTCTCCAGGCAAAACGGTCTGTGCTGAGGTCACTCACGAGCTCCAAATGAACCGCTTTTGTGCTCAAGCAGATAAATGTACAAAAATAGGATTTTCGGGAGATGGCTTAACGATGGGCTTCAGAAACATGGAACTACAATAATTTACACTGGTGCAGGCAAAGGCATTGTTAGCGATGACTCGGGCGATGGGGAGCTGGCCAATTGGCTGCTGAATGGGATGCGGAATTGCTTTGTTGCGCTGGTAACATTTTCGTATGGTACTTTTATCGGCTTCATTCAACATGGATGACTGTCTGGGTCAATTCAATTCCACCGTGGTTTTTTTGTAAAAGTGCTTTAAAAAATTTGGAACCCAGGAATGAAAATCTATGATTGTCGAATTGGGCCAGATAAAGCTTCTAGTGACTGCCATATCCAACACTATTATGACCTATTTGAACAACGGGATGCAAAAGCGGCACACAGCTCCAGACGTGGGATGCTGAGAGGTTTCAAGGGGCTAACTTTGATTTACAGGCGAGTAAATTAACTTATACACGCGCATCAGACGTTCCGGGACGAACATATATGGATCCACCATAACCTACTTCTGACGCGTCAGCAAAACAGTGCAATTCTGCGACGTAATAGCTGGAAATAAATGCAAATATTTCGATGTGAAAATTGGAGAGGTTTGGAAGTTGCTCGTAAAATTGACTCCATTTACGATGTATGTGAGGTGAAACTTCGTCGTCACAGTCTAATGACAAAAGTCACAGCTGTTTCATAATTAGTTTCGTCGTAGTTAGATTGCCGATGCTGTCGGCCCCTGCGAGAATATCGTCTACGTAGGTGTTCTTCTTAATAGCTGTACTTGATTTTGGGAACGAAATGCCTTCATCTTCCACGAGGTTCAAGAGTGTTCGTGTGGCAAGGAACGATGCTGGGGCAAGGCCGTATGTTACAGTGCACAGCTCGTACTCTTAAATCGGTTGCGAGCTATCAAAACGCCACAAAATTCTTTGCAGATTACGATCGTGAGAGTGCATTACAATCCAGCGACACATTTTGTCGACATCCCCCAGGCGATCAAGAATTTCCGAAATCGTAAAGTGAAACTGAATAGCGACGGGTCCAACTAGCAAGTTTAACCCGTCAACATTCATATTAGGTACAGAAACTAGAAGCTAGTTTAATGAGAGCATTAAAAGTGAAGAAATGTGAGGGAACTGAAATTGTAGAAATATGCGAGGGAGTCAGAGATTTAGGTGTTATTGTAGATTCTAAGCTTAATTTTATCGACTATTACAACACAATTATCCATAAAGCAACCAATATGCTAGGGTTTATTAAACGTTTTGGTCAAAACTTTCATGACCCATATACGATCAAAACATTGTACGTTCCATATGACAGGTCTATTCTAGAGTATTGTAGTGTCATGTGGTCTCCTTCTATGAAAACACATGAAGAACGATTAGAATCAGTACGAAAACAGTTTCTTTAGTATCCTCTCCGTCATATGGGCTGGACCACATTTCTACTCCCGTCTTACGAAGCACGATGTATGTTTATTGACATTCAAACTCTTAAAGAACGATGAGAATTTGCCATGATCTCTTTTGTTAACGATATTGTATCACATCGCATTTCCTCCCCTAACTTATTATGTAGTCTTAATTTCTACACCCCTCGCGGCATTTGAGAAATTGGAACTTGTGCGAAATTTGGACCAATTAATCGAATGATGTTTCTCTATAATCTGCATTATGAATCATTTGACTTAACAATGTCACGTAGTAACCTAAGACATTATTTTATTTCTAGGCAATCTTTAAGAAGATAGAACTAAGTGTAAATAAATGCAATAAATGAAACAGTCGCATCAACTTTTGTAACATGAGCACTCGCGCGTTGTACTTTGTACAACACATCCCTTCCCGAAATATCTCATGACGTGGCTAGGTAGCTCAATGGTTACCCGTTCTGCTTATTAAGCTGATTGTTGGGAGTTCAATCCCAGGCCCATTTCCTTCCTTGCAATTTTTCACTTGCCTCTTTCTATCATCACTAGATGTAAAATAAATCATTTAACACACTGCATCCATGATCTAATAATAACCTGCCTATAAATTGAATGGATTAGTGAATTTGTACATTGAAGATGTAAAACTACTCCCAAACTTTATCTTATGTGGTTCTTTGTGCAATTATACTAGTTCTGTTCAGTAACGGAGTAGCAACTACGAAACGCACGATCTTTTAAAAAAACAAATAAGATTCATTTAGATCCAGTTTAGAGTTTTCTTCGTGGTTGAAGCAAGTGTTTAAATGATTTGCCGGACTATTCTATATGTTATTATCCAGTCCATTTAGAAAAATTATGTCTTCTTCAAAAATGTTCGGTGACATCCTGACCATATACAAGCTTTCTGTCCTTGGAAACTTGTTCAGTGGGTCAAAACCCTTTGATTGGTGACAATCAATTCGAAAAAATTACAACTAGGTGGAATTAGTATGGAAATAATTATCTAGTATAAACCAGATTAGATCTATGAAAGTATTAGCTGATATGTGACGGAATAACCAGAATATGCTTTATCTTGGGATCCTGACTATATTCACAGAATGTTTAATCGATTCTGCATCACCATTTTTCGCAATCTTTAATCATTTTCTCATGCTGTAAATTTTACTCTATTTTCATATCTCTGTGTCCACCCATAGCAACGCATATTCGCTTTGTATACTAGAAAATGTATAAACATCACAGAAGAAGAAAGGGACGGAGATAAAAAGTATACTAACGCTGCATTATTGGATTTTTCATTAAAGAAGGTTTCTGTCTTCGGCAAAGTAGGACAGTAGATTAAGGCGTCGCAAGAAGATTCTGAACTTTTTTCCATCAGAATAACGGCGCTGAACTACTGAACAACTTTGTCTAAGACAAAGCACAGGATAAAAAAGTACATAATGTTCAGGAAACTCACTTGTCAGTAGCACCGCGATGCTGGATAATTCTGAACTATTGATCATCAATGAAAAGGTCATGGCCCACTGAACAACGATATCGAAGACAAGCACGTTCTATATGTCCAGGGTCTCAAGATATAATATATTGAGACAATTCTGGACTTCTGTTCAACAATCAATAGACCTTGACCTGCTGAACAACACTGTCGAAGACTGAAACCATTCATTTGGTCCGGATCTAAAGATAAAGCATTTTTGGGAAATTTAGTTGTACACTAGCACCACGTAGTGATATATTTTTTAACTTTTAACCTTTGTTAAGAGCACAGAAGACCGGTCAGGATTACGAGAATTGCCAAATGGAACCAGATATATCAAAATTGATACACTGCGTATTTTATTTACATAGACAGTACTGTTCACGCCCAAACGCGAACGACAACAACAGCAGCCATTAGCAGCCACGTGATCAATTTGTGATTCTTCATCATGCATTGGCGTAGGTAGCGGTAGGTAGAGACTCAGGCCGATGGTATAGTAAACGCGTTGCGGCGCGAAGCGAAGCGTTGTGGAAAAGCGAATTGATCGAAAGCGAAGCGCAACGCGAGCTATGACATAGTGAGTGCGTTTTTTCACGCGTTTGGTTGCATGGTGTTTTGTTGTTTTTCGCAGTGTTCAATATGGATTCGTCAGACGAAGAATAGTTTGCCTCCCCGGGAACAATTGATTTTATTTTTAATAAAAAAGGGAATTCTCTGTGCATCCGATTAACCATAACAAAAGAAACGATGTACAGTAAATCTTAAGGGTGCAATTATGACTTCAAAGTACGCACTTTGCTTGAAGACTGGAATTATTCATAAAAGGCCTAAAAAGGTTTTATACAAAAATGCCTAAAAAGGTTATATGTCAAGAAGTGAATACATTTTAGGTATTTTGCAGCATGTAAAAGAGATTAGAAACAATGCATTTTTTCAAAGGTGATTGTGTAAAGGAACTACCCAAGTAACCACAAGCATTATATTCAACCCAAAATCAACATCGGTAAGGCGGGATCGCATCAATTCAACAGTTCTCAAGTAATAAAGCGTTATATAAGCTTAAAAAAGTATCGATGCATTACCAATGCTATAATGCTACTTTAGCCATGTCTTATGGCATTACAAAAGATATAACTTTAGCTCTATCTTAGGGGGCCCTTTTCAGCTTTAATCAAACTTCAATGATGCACTAGACGTAATACATATGCCCTATATATGCATGCTATTATAGCCTCGCGGTTACTTGGGTAGTCACTTTATGAAATGAAGATGGATAAGAAACTTAGCACCAATATCTCAAAACTTTGGATCTGCTTTTGACGTAGACTACGTCTTACGGCAAGGGTAGGGTGTCAAATGAAAATCTAAAATTTTGCGACCGTCACGAAAAACCGTACGTTTTGTACGCGAATAACTCAAATAATCCACAATAGATTTACATGATTTCTTCTTCAATCGGTCGGAAATTTTACCGCGCTCCAATTCAATTGTCAAACATTTTTCTCAATCAATAGTAAACTATTGAAAATAACGCAAATATAAGGTGATGTCTTATAATGTCATTTTGCAGAGTAAATTTACCAAATTTCCTATCACAGATTTCATATCGAAGCAAGGAACGTCTTGCATCATCTTCTTCTTCTTTGTGTTAGAGAGAGACTTTAACCAATCATGTCATTCGTCTCTCCATGTACGTCTCGCAAGCAGCTGAGAACGGCAAACGCACACTTAGGAAAATTTTGCCTCAGTCGTTTGGCAGCATTGAAGCTGTGCGGAGGGAGCGCAGGGAGCTGGTCGCAGGGAGCTGGTCGCTGGTCGCTGGGAGCTGGTTGCTGGGAGCCGGTCGCTGGGAGCTGGTCGCAGGGAGCTGCTTCAAGGCTCCACCAAACTGCAGCGTTTTCGAAGTCGCGGCGAAACAATCGCCACGAAGAGGTAATATGGCGGCATGCACAAAAACCGACGCGATTGTGCGCCCTCATAATCCGCCATTTTGCCTCATCGCGACGATCGCTGTTTGGGAGAGCCTTGTTACTTACCACCACCAGCTGCTACGTGGCCATCAGCTGCCTCTGCACCAGCTCCGCTGCCGTACAAATGAAGGCTCCACCAAACTGCAGCAATTTTTTGCCACCGCGGCAGTGAAATCGCGGTGGAAAAATCGCCGCTGTGAGATTACATGGCAGCTTATGGGAGCGCACAAACCGACGCGATGCGTTTTTAAATCGCGTTGGTTTGTGCGCTCCCATAAGCCTATCTAAATTATTGTGTGAGTTATAGTTAAAACTGTAATCGTGCGCTACATAATCGACTGAGTCAAGGGACATGTACCCTATAAAATTGTATATAACCTTACAACAACTGCAAGATAATTTTTGTTATTTTCTGTTTGATAAAACTTCCTGAACTTTGAACATTATTAGAGATGCTTTCTCACCTGAAAATGTAGCAATTGATTATTGTGTTTTCATAGCAATCACTAAACCTGTCGGATATGTTCTGATAACGAATTTTATCGTTATTTGAATTC
Organism: Aedes japonicus; assembly: GCA_034211315.2. Lineage (NCBI taxonomy): Eukaryota > Metazoa > Arthropoda > Insecta > Diptera > Culicidae > Aedes > Aedes japonicus. The sequence goes on from JASCZW010003922.1 coordinate 54,934, forward strand.
TAGAGTATTTCAATGTTTATTATTACCCTTGAAATCCAGAATTGCTAAAATTGCATAAATTGCAAATCTCTGATTCTTTGAAGTTGAATTATGCAAAGGCATACTACAAGTCAGATTGTATACAAATGATCCGATTGGTATGGTATTTAAATGGTGAATGTTGAAAAGGAGACATGGCATAAGTCAAAACATATGTTTGTATGTACGCATTATAGAATTTCCACCGCTGCCTGTCGTTACTGAAATACCCGAAACGATACAAAGCATTGTTGATGGTTCCGGAGATGGTGTGAATTCCATGATGCAGGTCATTCAGGCACAGTATGACATACGAATAAACATTTAGTAATGTTAAGCGATTATGATCATAAGAATGAGCAAAACTATCATTAATTTAATAATTTTATATTCCCTAACAGATCCTCAACTATCTTCTAGGCCTTTAAGATAGTCCATCGTAAAACTTGCAACCGTGGCTGTGGCATCATTTAAACCAAAAGGCCTTTTTCAGGGCCACGAAAGAGTTATAAAGAGTGTACAAGAGAATTTTCCCACGAACTGACTTCATAAACCAAACTGCCCTTTTCAGGGCCACCAAATAATATCTCATCGCTTTTAACGCTAATAACCCGAGAAGAGTTTGAGATCAAATTGAAAACTCAACATGATGTTGTGAAATTGCCCATTATGATTACTCAGGTTGCAATCGTTTTGATCGTTTTAACGGTTTAAAAGATCAAAATTTATAGCAAAAATGTATTCCTGTGACACCAAATTTAAAACTGATCCTGCTATCACTGAGAGCATATTGAAAACTCAATTTGCTGTAAATTTTTCCTGTTGATAGCAAAATGAGTATTCTAGTTGATAATCTGTACAGATAATGAAAGCAAAGCGACCTTTCTCAAAGAAAAGTGAACGCAAGATTACAGCAAGATACAAACTAAATGTGATATCAAATTTGACAATAGTGAAGTAATATCAAATTTAGATATTAATTTGATGTTGATATCAAAATAAAGTTTCGAAATGCTATCATTATGATGTTAGACTTTACTCGGGAATAGCCACACAGAATTTCCCTGACATTATAATGCATCACTTGGTTTAACGTAGTCTACGTCAACCGGTCGTGTCTTGTACACAACCCCACTGATTTTTTTTATTTAAATCAATGACATTCAGTATCAATTTATCTCAAAGCATCCACATGCAAATAAAATACATCATAAGAACATGTTTCTTCTTGCTGGGATTGATGATTTGCAAGAGAAAGTTTTCATTTCCGGTTATAGTATCAATAAATAACGATCAATCTAAATTATCTAATTAGTGCCTTGTAGCCTGTCCATGATACTTGATGCTGGTTTGGCTTGCAAGAACCCTTTTTGTTTTTATTATCAATTTTGTTCCGGCAAAGGCAGTTAATTAGAACAAATCGATGTTTCCACTTTGATGATGGCCTTGTTTTTATGTATTTTTTCTATGACACTGGAATAAGAAAATAACTTAAAAGTATTAATTTTTTGGTATTAATGCATTTTTTGACGTATGGAGGTTGTTCATTAAAATGCATAGAATGTAGTCAAAAAATTACTACCTCAGAATAACCGTGTAGAGAAATTTACCGGCTCTCGGTTTTGGTAAAGTGTTGTAGTTTTGTCCCACAACACCTTTTTCGCAAAAACTGCATAATTTAAATTTTCCGCATCCCATTTCGTCGATCACCGTCAGCAGAATAACAACAAAATTGCCCAGCCGCAGAGCCTCTAGCGTTTACGCGCGTCAAAGCACCACTCGGGCTGCTTAGACGCGTTTGACGGCCGGTTCGCACCGCATCGCGTCGCGTTGGCTATACCAGGTTTACGCGGTACGCATATATTTTCATCGAAAGTGCTTTGACGCGAACGCGTTCGTTCGCGTGAACGCTTGCAAACGCTTCCACTATACCATCAGCCTCACGTGATCGACACTTTTTCATCATGCATGCTTTCCATGCGTGCCCACCAACAACCAACAACCAATGAAGATGACGAGAGGCTGTGCTTAGGTGCCGGAAAGCCAGTTCCAACGCAATAGTGTTAGGTATAAAAATGGCACAGCCACACAGAATTTTGTTCAGTTTTATGTCGTTATTCAAAGTGTAAACAACGAAGAGGAATAAACATATTTGGAGAAAGCATTAGCGGCTAGTCTTTTCTTTAACCATCCTTCCAGCCGAGGCGTCGTTGTTGCTGTCCACCCGAGAAGGAGCGATCCAGTCCTGCCGGTATATACAGTCTGCCGGCAATCGAGTTGTTGCTTCGACGGACTTGTGGAACCCAATCCACCCTTTTCAGGGCAAGAGAGTTAATTCGCTTTCCACAAGTGCCAGAGAAGATCATTCACCCACCCCGACGGCTACCTGCTTTAGCGACACCATCTCCTTTCCTGACGTGTCAGGACGTGTTAGTTTTTGTCGCAAGCGTGCACGGAAGCATTTGTGTTCATCCTTTGACGACCGGATCGGCCCCGACAAGTACAGTCCCTAGAAAGAGTCACGCATAGAGTGAAACCAAATCTACCTATCGAGCATCCCATCTGAATTATACATGCATGCAAAATGAGAACTAATCGAAATAAGTGTTGCATGTTCTTCTTGTCGTGACTCTTTCTAGGGACTCTAATAGACAGGTTTCGCAATATCACATTCCACTGCGCTATGTGAGAAATTTCTGTAATCAAGGAATACGCTGTTTGGTAAAGAACGAGTTTCTTGAGGAAAACACGTAGGTTTTACATCGATAGGTGCTTCTGTATCAAACTGGCAAGGGAAAACCTACATGTGTTGTACAATTTACAATATACTGGGAAAACCTACATGTGTTGTACAATGTACAATAGCGCGAGTCCTCATAGGTTAATACAATTTACGATACATTTATTCTATGTACAAAATCAATGTTTACGAAACGAGCGAAGAGGATTTACGAAAACCATTTTCCATATAAATGTATAAGAATCTACCATACACTTGTTGTTTGTGTAAATGAAATCAACATGCATTGAAAAAGATTATAAGCAATATACCCAACTGGAAGTAGCTTAAACTTATTTCTACGTTTTATTTCCTTACCTCAAAGCAGGGCAGTGAACAATGTCTCCGCTTACAAACTTGATTTTGCTGCTTTTTTTTTTTTATTTAAGTAATAATCATTCTAATTATAAATATCAAAAAGTAATCAAAGAGCTGCTCAGATACTATAATTGCATAAGCCCACTAAACGGTAGTAATGATTAATTATTTGCATCAATAAAGCAGATAGCGAAAACTCATTATTCTCCAAACGGCACGTTAAATCAAAGGAACGAGTGAGTTGAGTAGTCCGCTTCCAGTCGCCACGTTCCGAATAATTTATTTATGGGTGTTGATTTTGCAAATAAGTTCATGTATCACCTCGGTCGGCAACATTATGTTCTCCAAGCGATAGCGAAAGGGTAGAAAGCTTTGACTTGCCTTAGAGAGACAAGTATCGGCCCGATCGAAGATGTGTAGCATCCAGCAGAAAAAAGATGGAAAGGACATAAAAATGGTGACAAATTGATTTCCCTAAGGAACAAAAGTCGATGAATAAAAAATATCTCTACGTATCTTCCGTTGTTTTTTATTTATCTATTAGCTCACAATTCGTCCAAGAAACAAAAACATGCATTGGGATACTGGGATACATACGCATCATAGTGAACCTTAAACTGTGTTATCTCGTATCAGGTATCGCAGTGGAGCTCAAATATCGTAGTGCCTCGTCAGTTAGAGCACGGAATACAAAAAAAAAAATGATTTTGGCGGGTAATATTCCCAGTACGGTGGAGGATAAATTTTGGACAGGACATTTTCTAGGCTTCACTCGACATTAGGTTCGTCCTTAGTTGAATAAATGTGTTTGTGTGTGTGTGTATGCATGGTATAACTCCCATTGCTATCATTAATATAGTTTTTATTGTAATTATATACTTTAAATTTGTTTAGCCCGGGAGTTGAAAGATGATAGCTCTGTTGGGATGCAGTGACCCATATCAGAATGCCTGGTCACTCACATCTATTCAGGCGTCACTTTCACGTGCAACAAGCGCCGCGTGCTTTCGTGCATTTCATTGCCAGGTTTGTGAATTTGTGGAAGACTTTTAATGACCCACCCATAGAATAGCAAAATGATTAGTTAATGAATTTAAAAACAAGCCAAAATAGTTTTCAAGTCAACCAATAAAAACTCACAAAATTTCACAGAGCTCGTCCAAAACATAAACATGAAAGAAGATGAAATTTTAGTTTTAGATTTCGTCAAATCCCTCTTTTCTAGTACTCTAATAATTTTAAACAACCTTAAACTTGTTAGAAAACTGGTTACTCTTTCAAAATGACGACATGGCGTATAAGAAAAAAATACGTGCATACATAAAACTTACACAACTTTGCATGGAAGAAAATATTTTTTCTTTCAGAGAAACATATGAGCTTTTCTCATGGAAACATGACAGTTTCCCGATTTAGCTAGGGATTATGTTTGTGCTCTCTTTTGTTTAATTTTTATGTCAAAGAAATCGACGGTTGTCTAAATGACAACTGTATGTTGTTCCTTACAGTTCCCTTTTTGTTATGGTTATTTATAAAACCAAATTTTTGTTAGTGAAGCAAGAATTTTGTTTTCGTTATTATTTGTTTATGAGTTATCTCGTTCCTTGATTAAAATTTGATTTGAATACTAACAGCTTGTAAACTAATATTCTGGAATCGACCATATTACAGATAGTTGACGAAATATCTTCCTTACATTCAACCGTAATTTGCTGTGTACGACTGCGTTAAGTTATTGATATTTTAGGATTAGGAATGGCTAAGAAAGTGTTATCACCTTGCGAATATAACCTTATAAAGATTGGACTCGGAAAAAATGCGACACTTCGTTTGGGGTGTAACTTTTTATCGCGTGAGTAAAAATTAATGAAATTTTGAGTAATACTAGTTCAAAGTGTTATGTGTGCAAAATTATCGTGATCTGTCAAGTAGTTTTCAGGATGCATTCGAAACAAGAAGCAAAGAAGCTACGCCAGCAAATCTTGGGCGCGGTGATCGATAATCCTGGTCAGTCCTGGTCCTTGTGAAGATGTTCCAGGAGACGAAGACCATCGAGCGGCGCGCGAAACCCGAAAATGGAATATCCAGAGAAGGCGTGGAAGATAAGGCAGTACTTTAAAAATAACCCGAAGCTTTCCACCCGAGACGTGGCCAAAAAGGTCAATTCGTCGGAGTGGTTCGTCCAGCAGGCCATGAATCGGGCTGAGCTACGTGTTTTTAAGGTCAGGAAGGTGACAGACCGGACTGACAAGCAAAACACGGTGGCCAAATTGCGTGCGCGGAAGCTGTACCGTCAAGTCAGGCTGTCTTGTAATGGACGACGAGACATACATCAAGACGGACACCAAACAAATCCCCGGCCTCGAGTTTTTTGTCGGTACGTCTCGCATGGAGGTTCCGGAAAGTTCCGAAAGAGAAAGATGGACAAATTCGCGAAGAAGCACCTGTTGTGGCAGGCGATCTGCGAGTGCGGAGAATACAGTTCGTTACAACCGGCACCATAAACGGGCAGATTTATCGAGAAAAATGCTTGCAGAAGCGCTTGCTGTCCTTCCTCTGCTCTCACCGTAGTCCCACGCTTTTCTGGCCGGATCTCGCTTCATGCCATTACGCCAAGTCTGTAATAGATTGGTACGAAGCGAAGGGCGTTAATGTGGTCCCGAAGGAGGCGAACCCGCAAAATACACCAGAACTTCGTCCGATCGAAAAGTTTTGGGCGATAATGAAGAAGAAGTTGAAGAAAAGCGGAAAAACATTCAAAACCGATGAAGCTTTGAAGAAAAACTGGGAGAAATTGTGTAAGGAAGATGGACAAAGCCTCACCCAAGATCTCATGAGCAGTGTTAAGAGAAATGTTCGAGCATTCTTGGGTGAGGAAATTCAATAAATAAATTATGGCAAAACATAGCTGATATCCAGTCTTTAAGTACTCTTCCAAAAATTCACACAGCTGTCGTGCTTTCCGCAGTTTACGTTGCAGGTATGAGATATTCTTAGAATCTCATTTCTTCAAATGAGGAAAATCGAATCAACAAACCAACTGCCATATTGCAAGTGAAGCGGTGGGATTCGTGTTGTTTTTCGCACATCCGGACACCTTTCAACCACGCCAAAGAAATACCAAAACCGTAAATGGTAGACCGACCTACATACTTAAAAATTATTCATGGGCTCGGTTAAACATTTAGCTGAGTTCACTCGGCATTTTCACATTTAACTGTTAACTCGGCAAAAAATCCGCCATGCCGAGTCTCAGCATCACTTGAAACTGAAATATCGGGTAATTTCATAATTAAACCGATTCTTGGCAACAGGAGCCGAGCACAAACGTTAATCAAACATTAACCGACCTCAGCTGCCTATCATGCCAAAATATCGATTTATGAGTGTTGTAAGCCAAGGCTCGGCTTTTTATCTGCCAGCAGCCATGCGCCATATTGTTTTCATTGGCAAGTGGAATAAGTTGTATGTTGTTTGTAGAACGGTGAAAAAAAAATGAAAATGAAGCAACTGCTCGATGAAATGCAGCAGGAGAATGTAAACCCCTCCCCTGCCTCTGCCACCTTGAAATGCATTTGGCATTGCCTACACTCCCGCTTCACTTTACCAAATTTTGAAGTACAATTGTATGTTGAGCGTGCACTGTTGACACTTCTCCACATCAGCACATCCCTCGGTGTGCGCAGTGATAGAATCCATCAACCCGAAATCAGAACGCACCTCTGCCGGTCCTAGCGACGGCGAGTGTTTACCGTTATTTTTTACCATTCGCAAGTTTGTTAGCATCGCGTTCAAACGTGTGCTTTTTTCTCGATAGTAAATAAAACGTTGTTAATCGTATTTTTCTCGCGTGTTATTTCACAGTTCCTATCCCGATTCCAGTACTCTGTTCCTCTGCTGCTGTTTTACTTACCTGCGCCAACATTGTATGCTATCTCTTTTTCTCTCTCGGAAATGTTACTCAATTTTCGTTAAGAAGTGGATCAACTCAATTTTTGAGTAGACGTACTTATTTTGTACTAAAAAATTGAGTAAATTGAAGCGGGAGTGTACATTATATACATTTTTTGGCACTACGTCAATGACATTGATAAAACCTCGTCAACAATTCTGATTTAAAAATTTACTTGATCCGCCTATCTAGCTCGCTGTGCTCCACGCCTTCTTCTACTAACCGGTTTCGTCGCAAACACCATCTTTGCTGGGTATTCCCTGTAGGCATAAAATATTCAATATATCAATGAAAATCTAATTCAAAATTGAAACTTGCTTATTTATCCTATTGGATTTTTCTTCAGGGTCGTCTTTCCTGCTTACCCCCAAATTTACCTAGTAGTCTACACTCAAACTAGTCACTCACAAGTATTTACGGGTAATTGTGGAACGCCGAGGAAAAGGAATTGGTGTCCCCAGGGGTGTTCCGAGTAAATCCGAATTTAAAGGCTAGGTCTATGTACTGAAATTTACTCAAAATCGTAGGAAAAATAATTTCGAGTTACCCACCGGAAGACGAGGCTTGATAGCTTCTTTACAAGCTCGAACAAAGCAGAAATACCAAAAGATAGTGAAATCTTATTCAACCAAGGGATGCACTTCTGAAAAAGTTATGCTACCACCTGATTTTGTGCTTAGAACATTATAACAATTCTGGAGCAACAATAGAAAAGGGCCTATCAACATTTGTAAACAAATGTTGATAGGCCCTTTTCTCTTGTTGATCCAGAATTTATTCGCCCCTCCTGGGCATTCCCTAATCTTAATAACTCACGTCACACATTTAGATAGGGTACTTGCGTGTCACCGGACTACCGGCGGGGTTGGCGAAGAATCGGTCGACTATATCAGGAGCATCGTATGGCATCAGATTGACAGGTGCCTCATGGTCGCTGGAGAGTTGATAGTGGCTTGGCGGATACAATGGTGGGTGGGTAGATGGTGGTGGTGATACCTCACACCGGAATTCCTTTTGTTCCCGAGTTCTTTGGCATGGACGAATTGCAATGGCGGATGATAATTGTGAGGTGGCAATTGAACAATGGTCGGTCGTCAACAATGGCTTCTGCGCCCACTGTGCGAACACTTCAACCGACTTCTATCGGTCCCAATTGCGGTTTTCCGATCCTACGGCTTCAGGGAACTGGTTCGGGTTGACTTCCACATGAGCTTCTTAGCGAGTTTGGCTAGATTTTTCCTGTCGGAACCTCTGGACAACGAAGGAAGAATGGCTTATTGCTGCGCTCTAGTTTTGGGCCAACAACTCAAACTCGGAAGCTTCATGCGGGGTGGTTCACCTGTTCCAAAAGAACAAAAGAAAAAGGCCCTAGCGTGGACCTTTTTCTGTGTTCTACTCTGAACACAATGTCTTATCCTTCTGGATATTGTAGTGTTTGAGAAGCGGTAATAAAATATTAGGTCCTAATCACTTAATTGTAGATTTTCACTCCGTACTTCTAGCTTTACGGACTACGAACTGTAACTTTCTTCTACGATTTTAATTCACGACGTGCACTTCTATTTCTTCTGGTGGTTGCGACAGAAAAGAAGTTTTCTTTGGTATGGCTGAGAATTTAAAGAAAACAAAGTACATAGAAGAGAGCGAAATTCGGGAAATAACCCGAATTTTGACATTTTTCCATCTCCGCCTTGCATGTAAATTCTCAATAAGTTTACTCTCGTGACCCCTATGTTTCATTTTTGTTATGTTTTATGGCGACACCCATTTGTCACACTATGCGTTCCAACCGCTGCAGCGCGCTGCCAACAAATGTGTGAGAGGGACTGGTGGAGAATGGACCGTGTGAGTGGTGCATCTGTCAACCTCTCAGTGAGAGATGGCGATAGCACCCTTAGGTAGTAGGTGTGGACATAGGGTGTGTAGAACTGTGTGGTGTAATGTACTTGTGGTTTAGCCAACAAGATTCAATTGGAACCGATGGTTACAAAATTTCGAATGTTTAACAAAATTTAACCGAAAACTCGGTTAACCTCATTTCAGTTTGTGTTTAATTTTAACTGATAAATCAGTTTGCTTATGCCGAGATACACTGCTAACTATATCAGTATTCAGTTTGACCCAAAGTGAGATTACCAGTTCATAAAGAAGCCGAGATCGAAACCGAGAGATCGGCTGTGCGGATCTCGGTTTCAGAAAGCCGATACTCGGCATATAATTCTAAGTGTGTACATCTAGAGCTAGTTCGATTTACGTGTTGAAAATAATAGTTGCTTATTCGTGCAAGAGATTCATATTAAGTACTTAAAAAAGGTTGTTGTCTTGCAATACAAGTTTAACAACAATTTCATAAACATACAAAAGTATGAGTAAGAGAAGAAGTAGAAGAATAATTATAAGAAGTCAGATGCTAAATAAAGCATCTGACTTGTTCTAATTATTCTACCATGTTTTGTTTACTTTCATAAATTAAAGATCATTTAAATAGGGATTCTGTTAAGAGTTTCAAACGAAATAAAAAATAAAATAATAAACTCATTTATTATTTTTTGTATTGGGAGCTATTCGATTTTCCGTAATTTTGGACTAGATCACAAACAAAAAACTCTTTAGTTATAATTTTTTTTAATTCAAATACTTAACGCACAACTATTTTTAGGCTGAGGTTAATTAAGCATGAGTGTGGAAAAATATCACAACGTTCCAAATACGTATTTGTGTACAACTTATTGTGCAATTAACTTCAATTATTTAATTGGATTCAATTGGATCATTAAGTTCACTTGTAACTGTTTATCTTATGTTTTTATAAGTGATTTCACTATGGAGATAATTATGATATAAGCTTCACAAACAATTTGCATTGAGTTGGGTTTCATAGATAAAACAAATGTATTTAAATCCTGATTATTCTTGTAAAGCAAATTATGGATGAATGTAGGATTACTACTTCATCCAACTATAACTGCCAGTAGCCACGATATCGAACGACTGCTTAAGCTTCCTATACACTATTTCATACTGCTTTACGTCTCTACACAACACTGCTTCAAATTAAACTTACAAACTGTTGACGAAAAATATCAGGACCTATATAATTAATGACTAAATCTAAACTGTAACTTGTTATCACAAAGTGTACAGTACCCTTTATACAAAATCTACCGACAGTTCGGAGAACAAAATGCAACAAAAACATGATACCCTAGAATTTATGTTTATTGTTATATACTTTTTGATGTCGTATCATCATTGGATTCTTACTCGATAAAGGCGTCTGAAGGCAGCAGGCTTGTGTGCTGATGATAACGGAATAAACGCCTAGCATATAAAGAAATCCGTTCGTGATATCCATAGAAACTAATGGCAGAGATAAAGACTGTCGTATTATGAATATGCATGAGTGTTCGTACAAACTTGTCACATGCTTAAAGCCTACCGTTCTGGCAGTGGACATAAACGGCATTCTGCCGGTTTTCCATTATTGTGCTCAATTGTTTATGGAATATAGAAGACTCTAGTGTAAAATACTGGTACATGACCAGTCGAGTATTAAAATAGAACACAATTCATCACTTCGCGTTTATTAATTAAGAAGCAAGGTGCATTTAATTCAACGTAACAACATTCAATGTTTTCTACATACAAATATAAACAATTCATTCGGTTGTTGAATTTTGAAAGAATTATCGTACACACCATGTTTTTTATACTGAAGTCAGTTAACGTTTTACTGACTTTCAAACATCTGTGTGTGTAGTAAGTAGTTCAGTAAGTAGTTTTTACTGAACGATCGTCAAACTAGAAATAAACTCCCATCTGTCCAAAATACTCAGTAAGCAATACCAAAGTTCAGTAAAATTAACAGAAAAAACTGTGACCATTGTAGCACCGTAAGCTACTGAAAAATACTTAACATATCAATCAATACCGAAGTTCGGTAAAATATACAAAAATAAATTTTGAATTCTTGACAAAATAGTCAAAAGGTCGAGAGTAACATTTGCAAACAAACTTTTGGCGTATTTTCTGGAATCTGCTTGCTCCCACAAACAAAATAGCACCAGAAACAGATACAGGGAGCTATTACCATCCCGTCGGTAGTGGATATTGATGTAGGCTTTGTGCACAAATTACGTAACGCATGAAGGGGGGGGTTGAGCAACCGTTACTTATTGTGACAGATGGGGGAGGGAGGGGAGTGTTATTAAATCGTTACGTAACAAAATGACCAATTTGAAAATTAAATCAAAAGTGAATAACCAATTGAAAATCAATTAAATTTCCTGTGAGCCAAGCAAAGTAGCCTGTGTGCCAAGCAAATTTATACTAGTTAAGAACAATGTTTTAAAATTCTGGGAAAATCACACTTCCAATACGTCGAATAAAAGCTTTCAATCCATATTTTGAAGGGAAAATATCAAAACTGAGCCAAAACGTTGTTTTTGTATTATTAATCACGTTTGCAATAACTGTAAAATTTGTTGTTGATCGTTAATTCTACAAAATTATTTTGCTGAATCATTAACGATTTCTGTTAGAAATAATAATTTACTAACAATATTGAGTTCGATTACAAATTTTGTTTGAAACAACAGTGATGATATATCATTGCGTTAAACTTAGACAATGTATGGTTTGATTTAATACACAAGAAATGTTGGTTTTAATAATTGCGTTCAATCACCCAATATTCCTCTGCGTATAGTTCACATCAAATGTACTTGTTACTGTACCTGTTGTTCTATGTTTTTGCTGTCATGAATTAGTAGTACACAGCGCGCCCTTATTCATGCACTGCACGGATCAAAAGTAAAACTCTGATTAAGGTGTGGCCCATTTGGTATTGGAACAAACTAGGACATCTTATAATAATAACTATGACATTTGTAATAATAACATCAGCGATCTTTTTCGCTGTGAAGTTCAAACGTGTTCCAGAGAAATAAAAAATGGAAAAAAAAATTTGTGCGCAATCATTTGGAAAACCCTTCGTGGTCTGGGCCGAAACTTGCTAAAGTGTTGGATTTTCCCCGAAATACCGTGTGGCGTGTTTTGAAAAAGTACAGAGGAACATTATCGCAAGCGTCGGGCGGGTACTGTCAACCGTCAAATCGAGATCGAGATGATTATTTTTTATTTCTGTATTTTCCCTCTAAAGTTCACATAAAGTCGAACATTTTAGTTAAAACAGAATACTATTGACAAATTCTATTGCGCAATAGTCTATGTCCAATTCTAACTGGGGTACAGCTTAGTATATAAAAAACATATAATTTTTTTTTTTTTTTTAACAAGTATATTATTTGTACAGGCTCAATCGAATTAACTTTACAGAGCCAAGTTTTCGTTTTATATTTACATTGAATAAAAAAAAAGGTGACTTAAAACTATGTTAAAGAGATAAAACCGATTACTCGCGGTTGTCTCGAGGTTAATAGGATTTACAATTCTTTTGGATGGGGAAATATAAAGAGGGAATTTCAGACAAAGTTAACAAAATTATAGTTTTCTGATACATAGAACTTCAAATTACTATACAAATTAAATAATTGAACAATTTTAAATAAAAGAAAAAATAGCATACACACATACACACGCGCACACACATACATACACACGCACGTAGTCATCAAAAATTTAGACTAAACATGAAAGTTAATCATACTACAACCTAAGATTACTGTTAGTCAAAAACAAATAAATAAGTTTCATAAATAAGTTTCATAAACTCCAAATCGCGTGCAGCCAAAATATCTCGAACCGGTACATTAGGTTGTCTACCTCGAGTCCGGAGGGAATCATAAAGCTCAGATCTGACTCCACGATTCTCAGCACAAAACCAAATACGGTGATCTGCGTCCTGGTAACCTTGTCCACATTCACAGAGATTGCTGTCTCCCAGCCCAACACGGAACAAATGAGCGTTTAAAGAATAATGATTGGACATGAGGCGTGACATCATACGAATGAAGTCTCGACCCACATCCAACCCCCTGAACCAAAATTTCTTCGACACCTTGGGAGTTATAGAATGAAGCCATCTCCCCAAATCTCCTTCACTCCATTTGTACTGTCAGCTGTCGAGTGACTGTTGACGAAAAATAGGAAAAAAATCATTGAAGACGATTTGTCGATCACAGATATCGCCTTCCATAGCGCCCACCTTTGCAAGCGAGTCCGCTCTCTCATTGCCCAGAATTGAACAATGAGATGGGACCCATACAAAGGTGATAACAAAATAACGCGAAGATAAAGCACTTAGAAGCTCCTGTATTTTCATGAGAAAATACGAGGAGTGCTTTACCGGCCTCAAGGAGCGGATAGCCTCTATAGAACCGAGACTATCCGTGAAAATGATAGTGGTGTTAATGAGGCAACAATTTCTAGCGTAAAGTGTATTGCCGCTAATTCAGCGACAAATATGGAACAAGGAGCTTGAAGTTTACGATTGGCGCTATAAATTTCATTAAATATACCAAAGCCGGCGGACTCCTATATCAAAGATCCGTCAGTGAAGAACGATTTAGTGGAATCAACTTGGCCAAACTTTGCAGCAAATATTACCGGAGCAATCAAAGGACGATGATGCTCTGGGATTCCACGAAGCTCCTGCTTCATGGATAAATCAAAATGAACCGAATTGTCAAAATCGGAGAAGCAAACACGATTGGAAATGTTCGGCGAAGGGCTGACATGAAAAAAAAACATATAATTGATAATAACTAGTTTACAATTATTGCAACAGGTTAAAATTATGCATTGTATAAAATACTGTTGCAATCTTTTAACTAAATTTGGGTGATATGAATAAACTTTTTTTTGTGATACTTTAAAAAGTTGAAAGACATTTGAGTAAACTTGATGAACTAATATTTGCAACAGTTTTAAGAACATCCAGTAACCTGAATAAATGCAGTCCAATGAGTGCAATGTTTTTCGTAATCTTTATAAAAGCTTTAAGTTACTTAAATGAAATTAATTGACTGATGTTTGCAATATGTACTAATTTCAAGGTACCCAAATGAGAAATAAACATAAAAACAACAACAATAACAGTTTTTGTGATTTTATAACAATTCAGAAATAGGGTGTGGAGCTCTCCGTGAGCGTTACGTAATTAAATGGGGGGAGTATGGTCTCGTGTTACTAATTGTTACATAATCTCGTTTTTTGCGTTACGTAATTTGTGCACAAAGCCTTAGCAACCTGGCATTTCCGGGAAATTTAAGTTTTAAGTCATTGTTTACAATTCTTACTTTCGACCTTTTGACGATTTTGTCTAGAATTGTACATCTGTTTAATCTGTTGTAATGCTGCAGAGTTCTACAGTTGCTTCGCCCATTTCATTTTTCTTTTCCTAGCATGGACAATGCATACGGAAACTACCGTTTCCATACAATAGAAAAGTGGGGCTAAGGGGAGTGATTCAGTATCAGATTGCATGATAAAAAAGTAATGCGCATAATGATTATTCCTATATTACGTTTATTATACAAAACTTTTTCGAAACTTTGAGTTCAACCATTTTGTTCAAATAGATTCTTCAACGAATTTCGGAAATCAAATTATATAATCGGTTCCATTTTGTTGAAATACTAAAGATGAAAACATTTTGAAAACACTTGAACTGTACTTATTGAAAAGATCCTTTACTTCGACATCCGTAACCTCTAGTACGTCCAACACGTCTTCTATTTTCACCCTTTCACACTTACTTAAAAATTTAAAATCTTATCTCAGCTTCCACCGCTTTATCATGCGAAAATGGCAGAGGTTTGTCCGGTGTTATATATACTCCATCCAGTACTGATCAAAACTTCAGTGATAATTACTTTCTGCGTCAGTATTTATTGCACTATCGTTTCATTGTAGTCAATTTTTGAGTACAATTGTATACTATCACTTTTTCTGTCACGGAAATGTTACTCAATTTTCGTAAAAAGTGTATCTCCCCTTTTTTTTTAAAAGATTCACTTTTTACGCAAATTGAATAACATTTCCGTGGGGGATAAAGAGATAGTACGCAATTGTACACAAAAAGTGAAAATTAGTGAAAAATTTACTGAACAGTGAATGGTCAATGACAATTCTGTGAAATAAATACCAATGTTCAGTAATATTTTCATACGAATCACCGAAAACTTGGAGTTCTTTGATAGATATTTATAAATTGAAGAAATTTTACAGATCATTCAGTAGAAAGTTCATTTTACCCATCAAAACCGTAAGTTTCTTTACCGAACATCATAGCTAGGATATGGTGTGTATAGTCAGTTTTGTAACAGATTTACATTTACTGTGCAGTTCTCAGAAGTTCACCGTAATCATATTATTAAGTTTCCGGAGCAACATTGGTACCTGCAAGCCAAATACAGAAAACGATTTGAAAAAAATCACGATGGCCGGATGCTTGAATTTCCAAAAGGAATGATGTATTGACTTATACTCGAGTCGACTATTAATACACGACACTGTAGAAGTCTGCACATTGTAAACGTAATACGCGTGTCTGTCAAGATAAGCAAAAGAAGTTGTTGGAATTCAATAAAATTTACTAATTTTTCTTCTCATCTTTAAGTTATGATTGATTTTGTTTCAGAACATTTGAATAAACATAGCATTGAAATAATCAAAATATTGTTTTTAGATATGTTTTTCTCGATGTGAACTAACTCAAAAAGATGACAATGTTAATATTTTTTTGGAAAACTTACAAGCGTATGCAGAGAAGTTTGTTGTACACCAATTCAAAGTTGAAGAGTAAACTAAATTCATAAGAATGAAAAAGCACCTTTTAGCCAAAAATTAAAAATGTGTCAAATTTATTGCACAGAAAACTATTTGTGCATCACACAAGATTTTATTTGAAGTGATAACTTTGTGCATCCTCAAGTTACCATACATCCCTTCATTGTTTATTAAAATTCCATTGAGTCTTCCATTGAGGTTTTCAACTACACCGTAATAGCTGATATAAAAAGGCATAATGCAATTTCAGTTTAAACTTTTAAAGAAAATCGTTATCAAAATAAAAAGCCAAATTTCCGGTACTTGAAAAAATCATTTACCTTTCAGATAGTAGCGCAGAGCTGTAAAAAAACAAGTCAAATTTTAAAAATTCGTGCTGCCATGAAAAATATTTTCAAATAAGAGCATGGTACAAAAAGAAAGGTCTATTGATGGTATAGGTGGCAACATAAAACGAATAGCTAAGGACGCATGTCTTTGAAAGACTGCAGATATAAATAGCGCTAGTAAATTTTATGACTGGGAGATATCAGAAGAAGTAAAACAACAGCTTAACAGAGGCAATTAATACATGCCAACGATAAAGAATACACAGACGCTGAAAAAATGTTACTGGAAAGGTTTCAAATATTCAAATACGTAAACAAATTCTCGAATGCATTAAAAATTTTAGAAATTGTTGTATAATTTCCCCTCGATAAAACAACAAAACGGATATCTTCCAACAATATGAATCCTACACGAGGTTCACTGAACAAGAAATGATTGTAATACTGGTAAATAGGTAGAAAGTAGAAGAAGTGTTATTTGCTAAATTTGGAAATAAATAAATAAATAAACCTCAGACGTTGCGAATCAAAACAAACCCAAAGAGGAGAGAGTTCCTCTCCCATGTGCGCATCAAAACAGAGTGCATACAAACTATCGCTAGAAACTATCACACAGCTATCAGTAGTATATGAGCGCGTACCAACACGTTACTTTTGCCTGTTGAGGTGGCAGACTCATCCTTGTCTCGACCTACCCCGCAGTGGGATGTTAGGCAAAGGTATCGTCCTTGGTTCGAGCACTACTTTACCCATGCCCTTTCGCTCAATTTTCATTACTTCTGTTCTATTTCCAATCTACCGTACACTGACAGAACTTTCAACACTTTCTCTTCATAACTATCATTCTAGCAAACATTACTGTTCACTCTTGGTGCCTCATGGCGATGAGCGAACATCTCCTTCTACATCAAATAAATAATAGTTGTATTAGAAAATATAGTTGTTCATTTATTTTGACCAGAAACGTCCTTAAGCATCGGACAAGGAGGGGTATAATCACTGTGCAGGAAACACTTTTGAATATACACACCATTGCTTCGTCTACCAATATATGCCAGCTGATTTTCCTATAAGCGATTCACTTTATCTGATTGATTTAGGGATCATGAAGAAATGCCTTATTGGATGGAGAGATGGCAAATTCGGAAATCACAGAACTAAATGGTCAGCCCAAAATGCTCCAGATATCACAAAATACATGACTCAACTGAAACTACCGGCAGAAGTACATAGGAATTTAAGAGGTCTTGACTGCTAAAGTCATTGGAAGGGTACGGAATTTCGTAGTTTTTAGACTTTTTTTTCGGATGGTGATAAAAAAATTTAGGACAGATAATTGCTTTTGATAAATTTCCCATGGAAGGTAACTATTTAAGCTTACTTGTAAAAAAATTCTTCGCTTTTGCGAAGGGCCTTCCGGCAGTTAACCGGAACATTCGCCATGGTAGACAAAAACATGTAGGAATGTTTTTGAGTTCTTTTTTCGTTTTATTTAGCAATTTCTCATCAGTTTTCGCGACAAAATTGTTGGAGTAGATCTTACGCTTCAGGTTTTACCATAAATTCTCGATGGGATGCAGCTGGGGGACGTTGGGTGGGCTCGCCGACTTAGGTACCACATCGATATTCAGCCGCTCCGGCCAGAACACCGCGTCTTCGCCCTTATGGTATTTCTTGATGAACGACGCAACTTCTGGCAGGCATTTCGTGCTATAAATTTCCCAGGTCACGGCCAGTCCGGAGCGAAAGATTGTTGTCTAATAGTGCCAAGATATTGTAGATGCCGTTCACAAAGTGCCGCACGATGTCCATTTTCGACGCGGCGGGGTGCCGTTCTTTGAACGCACACACTTTTGAACGGACTTGCTTCACTGTTTTTGTCATCACGGTTAGAGTTCGAATGATAGACATGTCAAATTTTGCCTGCTGACTCATGGGTTACTATGATTAATGCTGCATGAGTAGTTTCTTCAGTGCGGGTGAAGACAAACCCATGACTAATCGGCAATTTCTGACAATTTTTTTGAATGCAAATGTTATGCATAGTCGTTTCTACCAGAAGATGTGTACGAACATTTCTTGATCTTTTTTTGTGCCATTACCATTTGAACATTTGATATTCATTCTTATTTTATTGACCATGCAGAATCGTTGGTTCAATATTACACTGAGCGATTTGTTCATAAAAATGGAGGAGATTACATTACAAGTAACGTACGTGATCTCAGTCACCAAATAGAAGATGTAAGGGGTTTCGGTACTCTTCCAAGTTTTAGTACTAATCCTATCGAGATTATACCAGATCAAAAATTTGATTCGTAGTGGACATAAACCTTTAACTCAAGTGGCAAAACGAAAAAAGGAATTAAACCAATTAGAAGAAAATTGCAATTCAACTGTATTCAAACATGCAACTCCAATGTTGAAAAAACCGATTCCTCCGTCTGACTCTCATTATAAGTTCGCTAAAATTGAATTAAATAATTTAGAAGAAGAATTAAATACTCATACCATTTCTGTTTCTTTTATTTTCAATATTACCATTGAACTATTGCATCTACCACTGCCATGCATTCTTGCCTTTTGGTACAAGTATCTATCTTTGTTTTTGTTTTGATTCGCAATGTTATTTTGACAGAATTTTTTAGGGTGTATTGGTGTGAGGGGCGCATCATTAAGCTGTGGACCTCGCTTGGGACCGACGTGCTAGTACTGACAGAGCCAAGAAAAAGTCGTATTTGACAGAGAGAGAGAGAGAGAGAGAGAGAGAGAGAGAGAGAGAGAGAAGGAGAAAAGACCTGCATTATTTTGAACTGGTTTTCCATGATAGTACGTTGATTTTCCCATATTGTGACCGATATGAATTATATAAGGAATTAACAACGATATAATCACTTGTTGTATGAATAACTCACCACTTGGTGAGTTATTCAGCATTGGCTTCTTCTTGCAATTCTACCGGTCGCTTAGAAACAATGTCAAAAAGGTTGTTAAAGTCTTTCGAGGCATATGAGCTTCATTGTGGGCTTCTGACGAACACACTTTTTCGGAGGTAGTGTTGGAATATCTTCCACTTCGGTATCAGGCTATGATTCCATCCTATCAAGCTCATCATAAGCTTCTTTACGTGTCTTGAATACTCTTTTCAGGACACAGTTTCTCTTCTCCCATTTATCGTCCTGATTGGATGTCTCGATCTGGGACAATTTTCCCACCAGATGTGTTTTAAGCAATCGTTGGATTCCATTGGATTCCCAGTTACTGGATACAACACTGAAGCAGGTTTCCCCAGTTTCGATTATCTGCACTTTTATGAAAGACATGAATCCTAGAGGGTTTGAGCTGTTTAGTGGAATACTTGTAACTATAAATTAGAAGAAAAATTAGTAATCTCCATTTAATTCCAACTACCTTTGCTTATCTTCGACAGATACGCGTATTTCGTCTACAATGTGCAGACTTCTTCAGTGTCTCGTACTAATAACTCGACTAATAGTCGAGTTATCAGTACGAGACACTGAAGAAGTCTGCACATTGTAGACGAAATACGCGTATCTGTCGAAGATAAGCAAAGGTAGTTGGAATTAAATGGAGATTACTAATTTTTCTTCTAATTTATAATGAAAGACATGCTAAAAGTGAACGAAATAGTGTTTTTTAATGACTACTCTATGAAAATAATTGAAAAATTACTTACATTACTTAAATTGGTTCAACAAATAGAAGAACATCGAAAAGCAGTCCTGCTTGACAGTAAATAAATAGCTGTTAAACGGCAACCTCGTGAGACTAGCTTATCAGAAGGGTCTATCCACTATATTTTGTAATGAATCAAATTAAATGGTGCATTATGTCTCCAGTTGAAAACCCGAATTGTATAACTAATAATAAATGATTTTATGCCAGTTGTGAAAGTTAAACCTAACATGCGTTATACGGCGCAACACCGTGAAAATACAGCGCAGTACTTTCGACGGAAGCTTTAACGTGAACTACGATAGTGAAATGTTAAGTTAATGTTAAATTCTTTCGAATCGTGCATTTTTTGGATTATACTCGTTGCAAGTAAAAACTGGTATATTATCTGAGCGAAAATCAAATTTTTTCATGAAAAAAGTACTCAGCGGAGCTGTTAAGTGTGGTAAACCAACGTTGGGTATACACTCCCGCTTCACTTTACTCAATTTTTGAGTACAATTGTATGCTATCTCTTTTTCTCTGTTTTAAAAAGTGGATCAACTCAATTTTTGAGTTATTAGTGTATTAATATAAGTAGTTAAATTTTTCAATTCCAAATGACCTACTTTTGCTGCCATACAAATCTGCATATCAACAGGTTGAAAAATTTGTTTTCCCTAACACTGTCGTAGGAAACGGGTAGCAAATATCTTCTTCTCCTTCAAAATAACTTTGCTCTGTTGCCGGTGTCTGATTTTTCAATTGTGGCCTGTCCCCTAATATTAAATTTACTTCGTTCTGAATTTTCGTGACTCCCTTCTTTCTTGGCTATGCTATCAACGCTAGTGTTTAGCCGCGGACGAACAAAATTGGTTCAGTGTTCGCAAGCAGCTTCATACTGCCGGTTCGAACAAGGCTTTGCTCTTCCGCCACAGTCCGTCTGGTTGTGGTATGGGAGACAAAGCAATGCCGTATATTTCTCGGGTTTTTTTTTCATTAGGGCGAAACTAAAATTGAGAAATTGTCTCCGGTCTCGCTCTCTTTCATTTATTACAGCGCCGTTATAAAACTTTCGAGGGATCCGTTAGTACAAATCGAAACACAACAGTGCTGGCTTGCATACACTACAAATATTTAGTAGAATGAAAAACGTAAAGGTGATTGGAATATGAATGAAAGACAAAGTAATCAAAGAGAGTCTGTCAATGTTAGATTTGCCCTAATAAAAAAAAACCCTAGAATTATTTTCCAACGCGTTATATTATCACCGTCCTCTTCAAGACGGTCAATGGCCTTTAACAGTAAAAGAGTATTTGTTTGAGTTAAATTTTCATAATTTAACCTGTGCCACCATTGAACAACATAATCCAGAAAGAATGGTGTCAAGAAAATAAAATATGAAGCAAAATGTATAAAAGGGGAAAGGTTAAAGTAGAATAATAATTCAGCGCCAACATTACACTAGGGCGAATCTACTTTTGTAAACAATGGCTTTCGTAGTTATTGTCTCTTGAACAAAAGTTCACAAACACAAATTTAGCACTCTTTAAGGAAGAGGAGCTTTATTTCGATCCGCTGAAATATTCAATTTGAAGGAATTGTATACTACTTTCGATAAATTATCATACGAAGTGTTTGTTTACAAAAATATTCTAATGCTTTGATTGTCTGTGGGCATACAACAAGAGAGTGATAAGTTTCATTGTCCAGTTTGACTACTACACACTCACACCGAATACTGTAAAATTTTCTGAGTGTGTACGTTCTAAAAAAAAATCTCAACAAAGGCAATCGAAATACGTTGCGGAGTCTCGCAAGTGCACACTCAGATTATTTTACCGATATCTGTGAAGTTTTACCGATATCGGATTTCGGTAAAAAATTCGAAATCCGGTAATTTTTTTACAGATATCTGTAAAATTTCACCTAAATCCGTAAAATCTGATTACCGAACGTTCTGCTGTTGAGAATTCGGTAAATCTTTACAGATTTCTGTAAAAAATCCAAGTGTGTATGTATTTATTATTTGAATAATACCATTGTTACTATACACCAACGCGGTCCTACGAAAATCTCGCGATAATATACCTGATAAAACCCACTTAATTTTTTTTTTAAATTATAGACCCTTTATTCGGGTCTTGACATGAAGAGTCACCCACAATTGATACGTTGCGGATGCGTTGACGTAAATTTGACAGAAAACCTATGGGAAAACTGTCAAATTCACGCAAACGCATCCGCAACGTATCAATTGTGGGCCAGCCATGAGACTTATTGCATTGCGTATTTCACAAAAAAAAAAAAAAAAAAAAATGCGCGCTTAGTGCACCAAACAGATTTGAGGTTATAAGGCTTGGTGGCTTTTAACGGTCGCACAGATAATCTTAAAGTTGGCTAGCATTTTAAATTTTTTGATAGCTGTTTGTTATGTTTTCATCCAAAACGCACTACCACATTTCTAGATGGCACACTACAACACCCTGAGCTCAATGGCGCACTTCAACGAGCGGTTTAGTACGATTAGCGCGAGAGATATTCGTGCAATGCACAATAAATATAAGAAATAAATCTAGTTTAGGAAACAGATTATTTATCGCTCAACCATCGATACAATGTTTTCAATATTTCAGGATTGCACAACTAAGCTTTCAATTAATAACATTTGTGCATTTCGAACACTAAATTAAAAACTGCGCAAATTGTATAAAGCAATAAGTTTGAGATACCTAGAAAGAAAATGGAGAGATACATTTTGATTATACGAGTTGCAGCTTCACTAATGTCAAGTTTATTTAGAAAAAAGTTGTAAAAATCACAGAACGCTTCTTGTTTTAACTTGACATACAAACAAAAACCATATACCCGAATGAAAGGCGAAGAAAACCATAGCCATGATCATGTTTTATGAGGGTACTGAAATTGCACACTTAGCATCGAAGAAGGAAAAAAATAGAAACATTTTCTCGACAACCAATCTTCCACCGACACGAAAACAGCGGGTAGGATGTGTACGTTACTGAAGAATAGCGAAATTGGTAGGAGATGAGTGATATAATGATATCACAATAGCAGCAAAATTTTACTGCGATGAAGGGGGATCAACATCTAAACAAAAATGTACCACTGAGCTCTATTTTAGATATATAAGATTTTACGAGCATGAAAATTTAATAAGACTCCAAAGACGTTGTTGGGAGGTTCCAAAACATTCTTGGGGATAAGTCATTCTTTCGTTTTTATGTTGTATCAGTTGAGGAACGTGTTATACGTTGCACGTTGCATTAATTCCCGTATAGAATAAACGCTCCAGTTGTGGTAGTGTTAGTGTTTCAATAGTTGTGAATCACAACTTTAGAATTCTAACGCTTGCAACATTTCAGCTTTATCCGAAATACTTTTGTTTACTTTCGATTTTGCCGTCAAACAACTGTACTATGTTGAATCCTATATTAGTAACATGCTAGCTGACATCTTTTATTCAAATGTGATGAACAGGCAACACAACATTTGTTTACAATCACGTTAAAATTATTAACAGTTTCAGAACCGCGATATTTCAAATGATTTTTTGACGTAGGACTACGTCTTTCATTTCTATACTGGGGCGCCGTTCTAAAATTTCTGAAATCGACCGCGTTACGGGTCGTTTTGGATATTTTGAGCGATAATAACTAAGTCATTGCATAAACGATTTTCATATCGTTTGCACAAATCGATTGGAAATAATTCTACGTATCAGTTTTAGTAATCAAGTTAATTGATTTTTAACATTAACTTATTAAAAATAACGTAAATGTAAGGTGATGTCTTATAATTTCGATTCGCAGAGTAAATTAACCAAATTTCCTAGCACAGTTTTCAAAGCTAAGCAAGAGACGTCTCCCATCGTCTTCTTCTTCTTATTCTTTGTTCTCGAGAGGTAGATTCTGTTTCACGCTAGTGTTTGGCGAAACATCTGATTCCCCTCCCCTTTTAATGAATTTGATTCACATTGCTTTAGTTGATACCCCCTTTTGTTCATGCAATGGTACCCGATGCCATTATAAAAGACACATTTCCGAACAAATGCCTCATTCGTTCGGCAGCATTGGAGCTGCGCGGATCTCCCGGTGCTGGGCAGCACCCAGCAGCATCGCTCTGTACCCAGCAATGCCCGGTACCCAGCATTGGTAGAAGCCCACCTTGGTATTGGTAATGCCCACCTGGTCGTGGCAGCAGCAGCCAGCAGTGCCCAGCCTGTCGTGACTTTTATTTTTAATTAATCATTTATTTGTACAGGCTCATCGAATCAACTTTACAGAGCCAAATTTTCATGTTTTTTATACATCATTTATCTTAAAACTAGGGGGATAAAACCGATTACTCGCGGCCGTCTCGAGGTTAATAGGAATTACAAATTACGGATGGGAAAGAGGGTGGAAATTTAAAGTATGGTTCACATAACACATTAAATTTAAATTCTAAATTATTGAAACACTTATAACTAATGGTATTCTTTTGACTTGAACATTTTTAATATCTTATGAGCTAATCGAGTAGTGAAAATAGCATTACAACGCACCGTCTCAACATGGCGTAACTTGAAGAGCCCGGATAAAATTGCCGAGCCGCGTCAATCTATATGTAAGTCCTGATTTTCTCTGTTCTGACAATTTCTTAGGGTGGTTTCCTACCAATTATTCAGGCCATCCTGCTACTTGAGAAGACCGAGAAGCAAATTTGATCGCGTACCATGTTCCCCGACAATTAATACAACCCGTTCTTTTCAGGGCGACCAAAACAATATGCAAATCGACATTTTCACTACATGGCGTTACTTTAACATGGTGTTACTTCGAGAGCCCGGAGAAAATTCAGGCCATCTTGCTACTTGAGAAGACCGAGAAGCACATGTCGAACGTGTACCATGTTGCCCCGCGACAATTAAATAAAAACCCGTCCTTTTCAGGGCGAACAAAACAATGTTACCAATTAAAGAGTTTGTTAAAATATTATTTTATCATAAAGATAATCGACATTTTCATTACAACGCATGGTTGTAATGTTACTTCGCGTTACTTCAAGAGCGGATAAAGTGGCCGAAGCTGATGCTGCTTATCTATATGTAAATCCCGATTTTCTCTGTTCTGAAAATTTCACAGGGTGATTACCTGCCAATCATTCAGGCCATCCTGCTACTTGAGAAGACCGAGAAGCCAATTTGATTTTGATGTTCCCTCCGATAATTAATACAACCTGTTCTTTCTGGGCGACCAAAACAATTTTCCCAATAAAAGAGTTTGTTAAATTAATATTTTATCTTGATCTAATCGACATTTTCACTACATGGCGTTACTTTAACATGACATTACTCCAAAAAGCCGGAGAAAATTCAGTCCATCTTGCTACTCGAGAAGACCCCCCCCCCCCTCTCCCCGACAATTAATAAAAAGGGTCCTTTTCAACACAATTTTCCCAACTAAAGAGTTTATTTAATTTATTTTAGAGAAGAAACAGAATATAGAAGAAATAAATTAAATTCTCATGATATTCTAGCTATGTGTAAAGACATTTGAAACATAATATCTTTACTGATTTAAACTCTTCTAATAATAATTTTCATTTTTATTAAAATAATAACAATAATTCTTATTATTATTAGAATATTTAACAAAATTATATACATATTAATTATCGTATATACACATAAATTGTTTTCATATTCATTTCGATATGAATCACCAGTAGAAGAAATGAGCGGGAAATGAAGAATATCACACTCGCACCAAAATACCACATCAGCGTATTAACCAATCAGCAAACAGCAGAGCGGACAACGAGATCAGCGAGTGGCTGGGAGCTTATAAAAGACCCATTTTTGAACTAATGCCTCATTCTTTCGGCAGCATTGGAGCTGCGCGGATCTCCCGGTGGGAGAAGTTGGTGGTGGTAATATCCCGCTAGGCAGCACCCGGCTAAGCAGTACCCAGCTGTGGCAGCAGCAGCTCTGGTTACCCAGCAGTGCCCAGCAGCAGCAGGCGGTACCAGAGCACCTAGTAGTGCCCAGCTTTAGCAGCAGCAGCTCTCGGTACCCGGCAGTTAGTGTATGTTGGATTGTCACGTGTTCAGTCAATCCAGGGGCTGTATTTAACAAACCCAACCAATGCCTTTAAGCTCCATCATGCTAAAGGTAGCAACACACCTAAGATGGTAGACCTCAGGAACGAGCTGCAGCGTCTAGAAAACCATCGATTACAAACACTTGGGGATAAACCAGCAAGGGTTCTGCCACCTCGTTGATGAGCATCAATGTTCAAAGTTTGAACGCTCACGTGATGGATATCGCCTCAGATCGGATTTTGACAAGCGTGGAATTCCTCGCACTGAGTGAGACTTGGCTAGACAATGACTGCTTAGTCGATATTGAAGGCTACCACTACATCGTTCAGTTCAAACGCTGCAACTTGAGAGCAGGTGGTGTGTGTGTGTGTGTGCAATCTAACACTCATTGGCCGGCAATGGTATTATGGAAGAAATCTGCTTACAACAATCCCTCAAGTGACCATTGCAAGCAGCTTTAATCCGAGAGCTAGAAAGTGATAGCTCTACTGCAGATCCAGCAACCCATTTCAGAATGTCTGGAGAGTCACGCCCATTCCGAGGTTACTTTCACATACAATAAGCCCCGCATGTAAACATTACCGATATCATTTGGATAAGGGCACTGCAACACACTTCCAGATTTGGAAATCTTAAATTTCCAAACCAGGCACGTATTTGGTATTATTTAAAAATAAGGTTGACGTTATATCGTTCTAGTCAGATACATCTCACCAATTGCCGCTTCCTTCGTTACGCTCTCTTGTTCATTCAGTTAAACATGAAAATTCTCGACGTTGCCTCGTAATTAATTTCATGCACTCCCAACAAAATAAGCGCAAAAATTCACGTGGCCAAACCGCCCGTTATATATGTAACCTGCATGAGAAAACTCTGTACACCACATGGTGAACGCATCTGAAATATGTGGCAGCCTTTCCCGCACGCATGCGCATTGTCTTCGTTTGCTGCTTTTGATAAGAAAATGGCCGTTTTCTACACGCACTGGTCTTCTTTTTTTTGCACTCCACACTCTGCCAATAATCAAATGCCCGCTACGAGGCCACTCTATATCGAACTTCAAAACTGCTAATAATCATCGATTCACTCGCGACAAAGCGGACAAACGCTCAAACCTAATAATGTATGTCCGGATGTCTCAATACTACCACTAATAAGCAAAACTAAACTGATGTAACTCCTCTTCCGGGTGCGGGGCGCAGCACACAAAACCACAAAATGTGGAAATACTACCGACGCTTACACATTTCGGGTGGGAATCGATTGTATTCACTACAGGTTTCCCAAAGCACGCGGATA